>SJXQ01003640.1:245725-290519 GCA_006408695.1 Aepyceros melampus | reverse complement strand
GTCATTGCCCCTCACCAAGCTGCAGTTGATTCATCAGTAAAATGATGACAATAATTTCAACCTTGCCAGGGAGATGCAAGGCCAGAAGAGATGACAGATCTGAAAATGCTTTATAGCCTCATCACATTTTAGACACACAAAGGGAAAAGGTGGATGGGAGGCGTCAATGGTTGGATGGCAGATCCCCCCCAAACCCCCCCCACGCCCCCGCTCCATACAAACACCCAACTGTATCAGGGACTGGCGATTTGATTCTAAAGACCCCAAGGGCATGCACTCAATTGGCACCAGGTGTCCAGAGGTCTGGGGTGAGAGAATCCGAGGCAGCCCCAGGGCCCCAGGGCCAGGAGTGGAGACCAGGAGGAATGCGCTGCTGGCAGCTTCCCGGCCATTAACCCTCACCCCCAGGCCAAAATATCTCCATCATCTGCTGGTCAGGGTGTTAATGGGGCAGGGAAGGCAGCCATCTGAAGCAGGAGGAGGGCCAGAAGCCCTGAAGCCCAGCCAAGCAGTAACCTCCTTAACCCTGCCTGGGCCTTATATCAGCCACATGGCGCTGCTGATCCATTATGGGATGAGGAAACTGAGGCAAGGGCAGATCCTACCGGGAATAAGGGGTGGGATCTGGCTCCCCTTCTCCAGACAGGGAAGATCAAAAGTTCCCTGAGAGAAGTTCCCTGGTGGTCTCGTGGTTAGGATTCTGTGCTTTCACTGCTCTGGTCCAGGTTCAACCCCTGGTCAGGGAACTGAGATCCTGCAAGCCTCATGGTGTGGCCAAAATTTTTTAATATATATATTTTTTGGTGGCCTTGTAGTTAGGACTTTAAACTGCCAGGGCCCAGGTTTAATCCTTGATGGGGGAACTGAGATCCTGCAAGATGCACAGTGCAGCCAAAAAAAAAAAGGTTCCCTGGGAAGAGGTGGGCAGCACTGGCCAGCTCCCCACCATTTCACTGGGAAAAACCGAGGCTCATGCAGATGGCTGAACATCAGAACTCAGAGGGTAAAAGAGGCAGGAGAAAAGAGGAGGCTGGAAGGAAAGAGAGGTAAGGAAACTGGGCTTACTGGGATGGCAAGCTGTTCCAGACTGGTCTACATTCTAAAGGAGATGGTGGGGACAGAGCTGGTACCCAGGTTCCTCACCTGAGGGGATGCTGGCATGAACCACCCTGACGGCCCAGCCTCCTCCCATCCCAGGATAAAAGCCTGCTGCCCTTAAGTGTCCCTGGTGGTCTCTCTACCCTCGCTTCTCCAGGACAGTTTCCTCTGATGCATCTCTGAAGGCACTGCTCCCGGGTGAAGATCTGATGAGCCAGCACGTGTGCGTGGCTGAGGAGGCACCGTCGGGCCACAGAACAATGCTGGCGGTTGTCCGGACAACCAGGTCCCCGGAGGCACAGCGGCGACCCTGGGGACATCTGCCGAGTAGAGTGTCAACAATGCTCCTTTAGTGTGATTTCCTCTGCTTTGTCCCAGGGTCCCTTTCACAGAGACCATCTGGGTTTGTTGTGGGAAGAGATGACGGCGCCGCTTGGGTAAATCTGTTTACAGCCAATACAGGTGCTGCCTGACCATTAGTCCCATCTGCAGCCCCCATGGCTGCTCCATCTTCCTGGGGCCTCAGGCCCAGGTGGGTCCCAGAGCGGCACTTCCTCCCAGTTATCGGGTCATCGGCCCTGGGCTGGCTGAGAACCTGCTTGGCAGGCCGTTCAGCAGAGAAGGCCTGGGGGGCCAGGGGTGTTTCTCTTAGCATTTCCTTCATGGTTGCAAGATAACTGCTGCAGCTCCAACCATTGCATCTGTATTCAAGGCCAGCAAAGCTAATCACTTCTGCCTTGCTAATGAAGAAAGTAAAAGTTTTTTTCAGGATTGACTCCAACAAATTCCCTTTTAGGTCTCATTGGCTAGAATTGTCGATAGAGAATAGGATTGCCATGACTGACTTTGGGTCAATCATAGTTTATCACCTGGCTGCAAATATGCGATCCCTCCAAACAAAATCAAGGAAGGAGGGAATTAGCAATGTTTGCTGCTATCTACTTTATAATCTCCCTTTTTATTAATTATATATCATGAACAACTTTCTGCATCGATAGATACAGACTCAGGGGGATAGGGATAAAGGGGGAAATTGAAAGAAAGTAGAATCGTGGTTGCTGGAGAGCAAGAAGGGAAAAATGAGAGGTTACTGTTAAATGGGTGCAGTTTCAGTTTGAGCAGGTAAATAAGGAGATGGGTGGTGGAGAGAGCTGCACAGCCACATGAATTTAGTAAATAGCACTGAACTGTACACTTGAAAAGGCTTAAGATGGTAAGTTTTATGTTATGGGCATTTTACCACACTAAAAATAAGTACAGACTTAGTCATTTGATAACTACTGAGGTCAGTACCTGGAGAAGGAAATGGCAGCCCACTCCAGTGTTCTTGCCTGGAGAATCCCAGGGATGGGGGAACCTGGTGGCTGCCGTCTGTGGGGTTGCACAGAGTTGGACACGACTGAAGCGACTTAGCAGCAGCAGCAGCAGAGGTCAGTACCAAGGACACAATATTAAACATAATAAAGAACTGGCCTTCATGGGGCTTAGCATCAGATGGGAAATGCAGAAAGTCATCCCCAAAATTCACAAGTACAAGGATCCCACATGCTACCAAGGAGAGGCTGGGGAAAGGGGTGTGAGTCAACCAAGAGGGTTCCCATTTTACGGCCACGCGCCATTCCCTCGCAGAGCTGTAGCATCATTATTGCGGCATTTCTCCTATTGCTGGAGGTTTAGATTCTTTCCATGTTTGAGCTATAATAAACACTGCCACTGTAAACACCTCCCTAAGTACATCTTGGTGTGTCTATTTCCTTAGGATAAGTTCCCTCCTGTGGAAGTGCAGAATCTCAGACACCCATGTGCTGAGGCTCTTAGCACAGGCTGCCACACTCCTCCCCAAACCTCATCGTTTCTGTTCCCACCAGGGATGTAAGAAATTGCCCTGTTCCTCCACATCATCTGTTATTGTCTTTGTAAAATGTCGCCAGTGTTATAGGGTGAAACATGGTTTCTTGGTGTTTTAAAGTGCATTCCCTTGATTCTTTCTGAGGCTGACATGTTTTCACTTGTCTCTTTTATGGGGTCACAGATCTTTCCTGTGAGTGAGCTCCTTTTCTTTTCCTGACTTGTGGCATGCTCTCTCTGTTGAAGGATTGTGAGCTCTGTCTGTAAGATGTTGCCGCCGCTCCTCGGCGGTGTTACAGGGTCTTCCTCCTATGGAGACTGTATCTGTGTGTTTGTCCTCCAGCCCCCTGGGGCTCTCCCACTTGCTTCGGGGTGGCATCCACAGCTCTTCCTGATCAATTCCACACCCACTCACCAGTGTCCTCTCCAGCCATCCTCTGCATCCTAAGCTCCGTTCGCATCTACCCCTGGTCACTCCTCAGCTGTCTTGGGTGACTCAGGGCTTCCAGCCTTTGTCCAGGCTACTCTCCCTGAGTGAACCCTTAGGGTGTAGCTCAGGACAAATCTGAGACGATTTTACTGATTCTCCAGGTGGGATCAGACCCCGCTGTGCCCAGAGCTAACCACTTTAACCTGTCACGGTTCATTCTGCAGCTACCTCAGGGGAGTGGGGGCTCTAGCGGGATAGGTCACACACATCTCTCTGCCCCTAGTGCCTGGCACAGAGGGTGGCACCAAGAAAGTGATTAGAGTGTGCTCATGAGTGAATGAAGTAACAATGGATGACTGAATGAAATTGACCCCTCCCTGACTCCAGGCTGGCAGAACAGGCTCTAAAGCTTGCAGTTGCCCACTTACCCACCACCCTAGCTAGGTCTGCTCTCTTCAAGGTTAACGTGAGGATGTGCAGGTGGCTTGGGAGTTTTCTCCATCTGCAGAATCACCTGTGGAGCTCGTTATCTGACCTGGGCACTGCCTGCATCACTCAGACCCTCGCCCGCCCTTCCCCTGGGCTATCTCTGAACTGAGCACTGTCTTGGACAGGGCTCTGGAGACTTGGATTAAAGGTCCAGCCTCTGCCACATGGTGTCCTGTTCTGCTGGGCTGGGCTTGTAGTCAGCAACGAGGAATCTGGGGCGTTGGCTCCACCAAGCTTCAGTCTTGATCTACCATCAGTTCTCCCTTCACTGTGGAAAAAACCTTTCACAGGTCAGGTTGGGAACTAAAACCCTGCCATAGGCCACAAGCTAGCTTCCTTGCCACTGATATGTGCCCTTCCATCCTCTTTTGCACCTACTAACTAGAATATGTCCTAGCGATTCGCTTCTTCATGTCTCTCCTCTGCTCAAGAACAATCAGTGGATTCCACTTGTCCATCACACGGAATCTGAGCTCTGCAGCAGGAATTCAAGACGCCCCACAACAAGCTCCACCCTCATTCTCTGACTCCGTCCGCCATGGCTCTAACCAGGCTAGTCTCCTTCAGGTTCCTGGGACTATCCTTCCTCCTTCTCTCCTATGGACCTTTGCCTGTACCATGCCTTCTGCTTGAGATACGCCTGCCCCTTCATCCAACCTATTTAATTTCTGACTTGCCACCCCCACCTTCTGTGGGTCTCCATCCAACCATTTCAGTCCTTGATAATCTGTTTAAAACCAAAAGACTAAGCCCTTCTCCCCTGTGGAATAACCTGGCTTGCTTATTTGCATTTCAGACCACCCCAAACCTCTGTGGGGGTTCTGGGGCACTGGGCCTTTAAAGACTCCCAGGAGTGTCTGATGCCACCAGCCCAACTGGGTCATTGACCTGCATTTGGGAAGTGCTGATTGTATGGGGCTTGGCTGCCAACCCCAAGTCTGCTCTGGCTCCTGATGTCTACACACTGTGCACATCCCCTCTTCTCTGCAAATGATAGCTACCATTTACTGAGGGCTCACCAGGTACACTCGGAGCGCTCGATATGCCTGATCTCGTCTAACCTTCATATGCAATTTCATAGATATTGTTAACCTCATTTTATTGATAAATTGAGGAGCAGAGAGGGTCAGTCTTGTAACCAAAGTCACACAGCTTTCAGGGGAAGCCCAGTCTCAAACCCAGGACTGGTCAGGCTGAAGCCAGAGTTCCTCATCCCTGCGCCATGTAGTCTATGCAGCTGGGCCATAAGCCTTCAGAGGGGCCATGCGGTTCAGTTCCATCCTGTTCCACCGGTGCTATCGCCACTTGCTTTTGCTAAGTTCTGGAGATGGAAACGTGGGTAGGCAGAGGTCCCTGACCTTGAAGGGCATCCCAGTCCAGGTGAGAAGACTGGCCCACGCGCAACTAGGGGCACGGAGACCAGAGCAGTGCATGCCCTTTGGGAAGGACGCAGAGGACAGGGTGGGATTCTGCCCCAGGGGGAGCGCAAGCCAGCTCAGGCTCCAAGCAAGAGCCTGCAGGGACGACAGAGAATGGGAGGAAGGGCATTAAGCAGATGGGGTGGACAGACAGGTTTCCAGCAGCTACAGAACTGGAGGAAGTGGTGGGCAAATTGGCTAAAAACGGCTCAGCTCCAGGTCGAGGAGTCTGGCCTTGTCCTGTGGGTGGAGGGAGCCATGAGAGGTGTGGGAGCTGGGGTGGGTCTGTCCTGAGGGCCAGCACAGGTAGACGCTCAGGGCAACCTTGCTGTCTGGATTGTTGGGGTGTGTCTCCTGTCCTCACCAGGGCTGGAATCACTTGGGACTAAAACAGGATGATGCCTGCCAGGAATGGAAGGCCCTACAGCAACACCTCTCCTCCATTCAATCCTTCTCTGGGAGGATGGGCATACTATTTAGCCTCTGGAGTCCGTTTCCTCATCTGTAACACACACCAAACTTGCAGGCTGTGAGGGTGAAATGAAGGTGAGCGCAGCATAGGTGATGATGGGTCTTGTTACATGTGTGGACCCAGTGGCACTGGAAGAAGAGCGCAGGCTCTGGGGTCCATTCTCCAGTCCCCTGGGATGCCCATCTCTCAGGGCTGGTGGGAGGGTCCCATTCAGGCAGAACGCGATACGTTGCACATGCACAGTAACTTTGTGGGCTGCCCCGTCTGCCCAGGCACAAGCAGTCCTGCTCACCTCGCCCCTGCTCCTGGGACCCTGCTGCTTTCTCGGCACGCTGCTCTCCTCCCGACCCTTAGCTCCCTGTTGCCTGCCATCAGCTCCCCTGCCCCGAGCACCTGGCACACTGGGCGTGTTCTGAACCCTTTGCAAAGAGCTTTCACATGGACCTTCTCCCTGGCAAATCCACTCACCTACTGTCCTGTTTATTAGGGGGACAGAGTTAATCCCCACTGTGCAGATGAGAGAGAAGGACACGGACACTATTCAGGCACCTATGATGTGTCGGAGGCATCATACCCGTTAATTCTTCACGATGTCCTGAGAAGCTGGTAGTATCTTCCCCACTGCATAAACGCGGACATTGAAGCTCAGAGAGGGGCAGTGACTTATCCAAGTTCACACAACAAGGAGGTGGCAGAGGCTGAGTGCAGACCCAGGTCTTTCTGACTCTGGAGTCTGGGATTTAGAGCAAACATTTGCAATGTGGGGTTGACAGATCTGTCCCTCAGGGCCGTTGCAGGGACTAAATGGGGAAATTGGTGTGAGAGTGTCTGGCATCATGTTAAGGACCAAGAGCAGAAGAGGAAGCTTGTCCACCTCCATCTGATCATATAGAACACAGGGAGAGATGTCCAGGGAGGGTCACCACATGCCCAAGGTCACAGCGGGCAATCACAGAGCCCAAGCTCACCGTCCCTAGGATCACTCTTCCCCAGTAAAGGGCAGGGGCTACCCATCTCCAGAGAATGGAAACTTCCAAAGTGCCTCTGAGCTGACGGGGGGTGGAAAAAGCAGAAATGTCTGCCATGGTACGTCAATCTGGAGCCTGAGGCTGAGAGCGGGAAGCCCAGGGTTTGCCAAGGTCATTCCTTTTGGCTCCACCCCCACCCCCAGAGACCTGCATGAAGACTTTGCCTTCCCAGTTAATCAGCCAACGAGAGGGCCCATTCCAGAGGCCCTCACGACTGGGCTCCAATGGTCTGATGAACTTGAATAATTTTACAGAACATCAGCATCAGATAAGCACTCTGTAACTGTGATGGGTCATGACACGTCCAGACCCCTCAGTAGCCATGGCCGAGCACAGCAAACAGGAACACTGTCCAAATTACATTAGCAACTACACAGCCTCTCCTGGCTGGAGCATGACTTCTGCTTCTTTGCCAGCTACATCCTCAGCTTGGTCTTCCATGTAAGATTGATTAAGACGCCCCATCATGGGATAAGCCCCGCCTCCCAGCAGCATCCAGTCTAGAGCAGAGACCCACTTCCATAGACCCTCCCCTCAGTTACCTCGGACAAGCCCATATCCCTTAAGTCCCTTCTCACAGCCTCTTACAGAGACACATCACAGACCCCCTGGGGTTTCTCCCCTCACTGCAATGAGTAACAAATGCATGTGTGCTCAGCCATATCCAGCTCTTGCAACCGCATGGACTGTAGCCCACCAGGCTCCTCTGTCCATGGGATTTTCCAACCAAGAATACTGGAATGGGTTGCCATTTCCTACTCCAGGGGATCGTCGCGAACCAGAGATCAAACCCAAATCTTCTATGTCTCCTGCGTTGGCAGGTGGATTCTTTACCACTGAGCCACCTGCAAAGCCGGCAATGAGTAACAAACCCAACAAGTAACCACAGGTGGAACAGTGGTAAAGAATCCTCCTGCCAGTGCAGGAGAGGCAGGAGGTGCAGGTTTGATCCCTGGGTCAGGAAAATCCCCTGGAGAAGGAAATGAAGACCCACTCCAGTACTCTGGCCTGGGAAATTCCATGGGGGTTCCAAAGATTCGACATGATTTAGCGACTAAACAACCAACCACCACAGGTGAGATCCCAGTGGCCCTCACCTGCAGGGCACTGGCAGAAGGATCCCGTCAAACCCCCACCCCTCCCACCAACCCTGCAAAATGCGGAGGCAAGGATCCATCACCTCCCTCTTGCAGGTGAGGAAAGTGAGGTCCAAGCCCAAGGTCACAGAGTAGGGTCAATGTGTAATTTATCATCCTGAGGGGATAATTTGAGGGTGAAAGGTCTAACTAGGGAGGGACAGTGGGCTGGAACGAGGGCTGCCAGGGCAGGCCAGGCATGTGGTCTCCCAGTCACGCAGCAGGACAAAGGGAGATATGGCCTGGAGTGGAAGCCCGGCCCGGCCATCTGTGTCCCTGCCTCAGTCCCCGGCCCCTCCCTGGGACAGGCTTCTCTCTGGGGGCCGGGCTGGCAGCCAGACGCTCGGCTCTCTGCTGAGGTCTGGGGTGCCCTGCAGTGTGATGTGGAGGCAGGGGCTACCCTTGAGTTTCCACCCCCACAGCTGTCCCACCGGCCACACTGCTGCGTCTCGTGTTCACTTTCCAGAGAGTCCCTTCACTGATCCCCCTCGGTTACCCTGCCCAGAGGGGGACAGCGGAAGCAGCGTTGAGTGTGGGAAGAGGGTTCACATAAAAGAATTTGCAGGTGAATGAAGGTAACCATTCTAAACACTGAAAACTTTTTATTTGAACCTCCCACTGGTGTTCTCTCTGATGCAGGTCACCCCAGCCTTGAGTGAATGAGCAGAGCACAGGGACAGCTGTTGCAGCAGAGGCTTTCCTTCTGGAGGCAGCAATGACCCAGAAAGGAGGTGGAGGGGCGCCAGGGGCATGCCCTTCCCTCGGCCATGACCCCAGTCCCGACCCAGAGGCATGGCCCAGGTGAAGGTCAGCCCTAAGAGGCCCAGGGTGCCAGCTCTGATTGTGAGGGCCGGGGCTGAGGTGGTGCCACCCATGCTGGGGCCCAGAGGGGCTTTGCCGAGATCAGCCCAAGAAGCATCACTCAGTGACGCTGCCATCCCTTCAGGGGCTGCTCAGGCGGCCGGAGCTGTTTGTCCTTGGGCTCTGTGGCCGCGGTGGTGGTGTGGGTGTCACTCTGTCGGGACGGTTTTTAACTCCTCTATTCCCACCTCAGTTTCTGCTCTGCCCTCTGCGTCTAACCTACAAGATGCCAGGCTCAGAGTATCGTGAGCCCCTTGAGGGTGAGAACTGTCATCAGTTCGTGTCTCTTTCCACCTAAAGATCCCAGCTTACCATCTGGCACATAGTAGATGCTCCATAAATGCCACCGGGACCAAATGAGTTAAGTCAGGAGTCAGAGTCAGTGGAATGAGGGATGGGGCATTCCCTGCAAAAGCCTTCCGGGTTCTGGTCACTTCTGTACAACCTCAGGGACCACCAGTTGAGCATAGGAGAGACCAAGACAAGTGAAGCAAAGGTACTGGTCTTGAGCAGGCAGCCACACTCCAAGATAAATGTGGAAGGGCCAGGACTAACTCGGTCCAAAAGCAGCGACATCAGGAAGAGCCTGCAGAAGAGGGAGGTCTGTGCAGAGGTTTGAAAGATGAGCCTGAATGTGCCAGGCAGACAGGGACAGAGGGCACCCTAGTGGAGAAGACTGCTTGGCAAGGGCATAAGGCACAGGGTGAGTGTGGGGTGGGCTGACCAGGAGAAAGTCCGAAGGTCAGCAGGGGTCACTCATGGGAGGTTTTGGATCCCAGAACAACAGAAGCTACAGGAAGGATGTAGGACCAGATGTCAGCTCTGAATGAAGACCCATTTCACCATCCATCAAGTGGACCAAAAGACTCATCAGGAATGACAACCCTGAGGGCCTTTCACAGGGGATGAGGGACCCAGGGGCAGCACCAAGGGGGGTTCCTGGTCAGAAGCTAGCTTTGAGGGGAGACTATAAAGGCACTTGAGGGCCCTGGCTGCTTCAAAGCTCCACAAAAAAAGTATTAATCGAAACAGCAATGGCCCAGTAATATAATCATCTCCTCTCTGTGTGGTTCTCAAATGCTCTCGGCCCACTGAGAGTCTGCAAAATCAAACCCCATTTTGCAGTTAGTGAAATGGAAGCCCTGTGAGGTCACACGGAGACTGGTGGTGGAGCCAGGTTGAAACCCCGGGAGCAGCTCCATGTCAGCCCTGAGCCTCAGGTTCAAAGCCCAGTTCCTTGTCTGGGAGGGGATCCCCGGGGCTGTCGGGAAGCCCATAGTACAGGTCTTCCTCTTCCTGGGCCAGCCCCTCTGTGCCTGTGTCTGAAGCCTCTTCTTCCTCTTTTGTCCTTGGGGACCTCTGCTGGGAGCTAGGCACGGCTGCCTCCCGCCGCTGCTTCTCTGGAGGCCCATCCTCCGTCGTGGGGGCATCAATCAGGGCAAAGTCGTGGAAGCGGTCCAGCTGGCACCTGCAGGTCCAGGACTCCGGAGGCGGGGGCTGAGGTTCCGCTTCCTCAGGTGGAGACGGGTTGGGGCTGCTCCCCTCACTGGAGCCCACGTCCAGGTCATCTTGGAAGGAAGCCAAGGGTGCAGGACCCTGGGGACAGGTCGGGGGGCTGCAGGGGTGAAGGCGGAGAGGGTGAGGGTAGCCCTGAGTCAGACTGCCTGGGTCTGAACCCCAGCCACGAGCTATAAGGCCCGGGGCAGGGGAGTTCCCCTGTCTGGGCCTGAGTTTCCTCCCCTGTAAAATGCGGGAAATACCAGCATTCACTCCTATGGTTCTCCCTGAGGTTCATAGCAAATAATGAGTGCAAAGCACTTTGCATGAGGCCTGGCACATAGTAGGTGCTCAAGAAATGGACCATTATTATGTTATCCAAACCAGGTCACTCCTCTGCCTCTCCAACCACTCAGGGACTCCTCTGGGCCTACTGCCCCTGTCACACTGGGCATCACCTTCCATTCCTTCATCTTCCCCCCACTGGACAAGGGGTCCCACAGGGTGGGGCTGTCAAGGCCTGGCAGGGAGTAGGTGCCCAGGGATGCTGGTGGGTGAGTGACCTCAGGCTTAAATGAGGAATATTCATGTTCCCATTCATAATGGCTGGGGACAGGGTGGGGGGTTGGGGAGGGGATGGAGTGACCTGCCCGAGGCCAAGAGCATGTCAGCAGCAGAGCCTGGATTTGAACTCAGGTCCTCTGGCTCCCTGCCTGGCTCCTCATGGTAAAAGTTCAAACTACGCTGAGATAGGAGTGATTATCCCCATGTGAGGAAACTGAGGCTTGGCAAGGTGAGGAGCATTTGAAGGTTACACAGCAGAGAAGCTGGGGTTTGAACTAGGCCCAGGTAACTAAGCCCAGACCCACACGTCTCCTCAGGGTGTCCTCAGCCTCTCTCCTGCCCAGGGTCCCCATCACCCTCAGTGGCCCACACCCCCTCCTCCTTCACCCCAGAACCCCTCTGCTCTGCACACTCACCTGAGCCTGCCCTGACTTGAGTCTCTTTCTCCCTCATCCTGGTCCGAGCTCCTGTGGATGACCACGGGGGCTTCCAACCAGGCCTGAGGGTCACGAGGGCCACTTTCTCCTCCATCGCTGGCGCCTGGCTGCCGCTGTCCCGGTTCCGGGGCCAGGAGGGGGCGGGGGTCCTCACTGTAGCTCATGACCTTCATCTGGATGTGGCTGAAGTCAGGCAGGCTCTGGTCGTAGGCGGCTGCCTCCCACAGCCTGACGTAGGGGGGCTGGGGGCTGAATGGGGGTGCAGGAGACAGCAGGAGAGGGAATAGGTAGGTAGGCAAAGATTCGCTCTGTGTTGTCCCCTGGCCCGCCTGTTCTCAGCAGCAGGTCTCCCCTGATCTCCAAGAAGCCTCTGGGAGCAATTACTGTACCCAATTCATGGGTGAGGAAACTGAGGCCCAGCAAGGTAAGCTGAGTGGCAGAGCTCAGACACTCAGGCCAGTGTTCCTTTCACCTCATGTCTCCAAAGTGAACCCCAAGGCTGCAACTACCAAATGAGGGTCGGTTTGCATTAACTGGGAGTTTGCTGGGTTCCAGACGGTGGCCTGAAGGCTTTATGCTGTTTATTCTGACCCCTTGAAGCAGAGTGGTCGTTCCCATTTTTAGATGAGGACACAGTAGCATAGGGCCCAGCGACTGAATGGTCCTTGTGGGCTGGGCTCTTTGGGTTAGCTCATCGAGTCCTTGCCGGAACTCTGGGAGCTGCTGGGGGAGGCTGAGGCACAGACACTGGCTGGCTTGCCTGGGTGATGCAGACCCAGGGAAGGGGCTGGGGCTCCAAGCACCACCTTCTCCACTGCTCTACGATCCAGGGCTGGGGAGTGACAGGGAGGAGCGCAGGCTCAGGGCGACCTGAGCCCCAGCTCTATTCCAGCAGCTCTCTCTGTGTGACCAGTCCTGAAGCTGGTCCCAATACCCACCCAGCATCTATCTGCCTCAGTCCCCTGGGACATTTGGTCACCTGGGTGCCAGGGACAGAAAATACCATCGCCACCTCCTTCCCCAAGCAAAACAGAGCAAGTCCCAGAGCCCTGGCCACAGATCCTGGATCTGCAGCCTGGACTTCTGAGCACAATCATCACAGCTTCAGGGGTGGGGAGGGGGGACCAAGTCAGGTCACCCCTCCAGGGCTGCCATGTTTTGGCAAGACAGCACTTGGCACGTCCAAGGATGAAGGCAGATATGGTCTGGTATTGACTCTCTGTGAGGTTTAGGTTTGTGGTTGCACTTCTTGGGCCTCAGTTTCCACATCTGTATAAAGGGCCTGACACCACCACCCCTTTCATAGATTCCTATAAGACCAAAAGAGGTCATGGGCACAAAATACCTGAGTTGGTCTCTGGTGCTTTTGGAAGCGCTTCCTACCAATGATGGCAAAGGCTTATAGAGGGCTTGCTATGGTCCAGGCTCTGTCCTTAGCACTTGGCTTATAAAGTCTGCCATCCATATCACAGGTTCCACATCTGTGGATTCAACTAACTGTGGTTTGAAGATACTTAGGAAAAAAATTCTAGAAAGCCCCAGATAGCAAAACTTGAATTTGTCACACATCAGTAACTATTTACATATCATTTACATTATATTATACAATCCTAGAGAATTCCAAGGACTGTATAGTCCATGGGGCGCAAAGATTCAGACAGGACTGAGAGACTTTCACTTTCACTTTCATTATATTTACAAGTATTGACATAGCATTTACATGCTATGTATTAGAAGTAATCTAGAGATGATTTAAAATATATGGGAGGATGTCTTATATTATAAACAAATATTATGACATTTTATATAAGGGACTTGAGCATCTGCAGATTTTGGTGTCTGAGGGGGATCTGGAGCAAGTTCCCTACAGATGCCAAGAGATGATCATTATCTCATCTAGCGCCTCCACTGAAGCTGTATTTGAAATACACCGTATTTGTATTTCAAAGATGGGGCAGAGAGAGGCAGGTCAATTTCCCAAAAACACTCAGCCAAAAAGGGGCAGGGCCCCAGGGCTGTGCCTTGGCCATCATTATGCCTCTTGTTTCCTAGCATAGTAGTCATCACCACTGTGTGGGATTTAGGGTCACACCTATTTGGCTGCCACTAGTCAAGGCTGTATATTGTCACCCTGCTTATTTAACTTCTATGCAGAGTACATCATGAGAAACGCTGTGCTGGAAGAAGCACAAACTGGAATCAAGATTGCCAGAAGAAATATCAATAACCTCAGATATGCAGATGACACCACCCTTATGGCAGAAAGTGAAGAGGAGCTAAAAAGCCTCTTGATGAAAGTGAAAGTGGAGAGTGAAAAAGTTGGCTTAAAGCTCAACATTCAGAAAACGAAGATCATGGCCTCTGGTCCCATCACTTCATGGGAAATAGATGGGGAAACAGTAGAAACAGTGTCAGACTTTATTTTGGGGGGCTCCAAAATCAATGCAGATGGTGATTGCAGCCATGAAATTAAAAGACACTTACTCCTTGGGAGAAATCAAAAGCAGAGATATTACTTTGCCAACAGAAGTCTGTCTAGTCAAGGCTATGGTTTTTCCTGTGGTCATGTATGGATGTGAGAGTTGGACTGTGAAGAAAGCTAAGAGCTGAAGAATTGATGCATTTGAACTGTGGTGTTGGAGAAGACTCTTGAGAGTCCCTTGGACGCAACAAGATCCAACCAGTCCATTCTGAAGGAGATCAGCCCTGGGATTTCTTTGGAAGGAATGATGCTGAAGCTGAAAATCCAGTACTTTGGCCACCTCATGCGAAGAGTTGACTCATTGGAAAAGACTCTGATGCTGGAAAGGATTGGGAGCAAGATGAGAAGGGGATGACAGAGGATGAGATGGCTGGAGGACATCACTGACTCGCTGGAGGTGAGTCTGAGTGAACTCCGGGAGTTGGTGATGGACAGGGAGGCCTGGAATGCTGCGATTCATGGGGTTGCAAAGAGTCAGACATGACTGAGCGACTGAACTGAACTGAACTGAACTGAATTCGCTGTAAGGCAGGACAAAAATCCCCAAGCCTCAGTTTCCTCATCTGTAAAATGGGAACAATAATGACCACCTCATAGAATTGAGAGTCCAAAACAGTCTATGATTTCTGAGAGTCTGTTCTTGGTAAGTAAGAAGGTAAAGCCAGAACCTGCAGCAGAGAGGAGACACTGCCCCTCTGCTCATGCCTCACCCTCTCACTTTCCTCAGCAGGGGGAGACTGGCCTGAGGGTCACTAACCCTCCCCTCCCTCCACTCCACCCAGAGGGCTCAGCACCCACCTCTTCATCTCAGCAGCAAGCCCACTCTCCAGCAGGCCCAGCGTCTTCACCTTTGTGGACAGGACACCTTGGAAGTCAGAGTCAGCAGGTACGAAGGTGATCTGCAGGGCAAAGGGGAGAAGGCTTCTCTGTAGCTGCCCACACACATTCGTACTTGTTGCTCCCCCAGAGCAGGGGCCTAACCTCTCCAGATACCCTGGGACAGAGACCTCACGAGGGAGCGCACCCTGTTTGACAGGAGGGCCCAGCACTGTTGGCTATCTGGATCTCTGGGCTCCTGGCTCCCACTGGCCCTTCATTAACCCAGCAAACACTCCTGGAGCATCAGCTGTGTGCCAGGCACTCTTCTAGGCAGTAGAGGGCAGCAGTGAGTGAATGAGACAGGCACCCCTTCCCTGGGGGAGGTCAATCTTGTCCTGCCTGACATGGAGTAGGCCCTTCATCCGTACCTGGTGAATGGGTGAGAAGCAGATCACTGTCAGGGGTTTCCTGGCACCGACAGAGGCTGCGACAGAGGAGAGAAGGGGGTGGCAGGGTGGTGCCCAACCCTGACCCCTGAACTCTCCAGGATCTCGAGGTCTCTGCAGGTGCCACACCACAGGTGGGCACGGGGCAGTGCGGGGGAGGCAGGTCACAAAGGAGGCAGTGGGATGGGGCAGAAGGCGCCTGCCCTTGGGGTCTGAGAGGCTGGGTGAGCAGCCTTCCTCGGGCAGGTCATCACTCCTCCCAGAGCCTGTCTGTGATCCTCTGTAAAGTGGGGTTCGCCTCGAAGAGATATTTGCAGCGCTGTTCACAATGGCCAAAAGGTGGAAGCACCCTAAGTACCCATTGATGGAGGACTAGATAAACAAAATGTGGTGCATACACACAAAGGAAGATTATTCAGCCTTTAAAAGAAAAAACAAAGTTCTGACATGGGCTACAACATAGATGAACCTTGAGAAAATAAGCCAGTCACGAGACAAATTCCACAGGATTCCACTTTCATGAAGTGTCTGCTCCTGCTGCTGCTGCTACTGCTAAGGCACGTCAGTCGTGTCCGACTCTGTGCGACCCCAAAGACAGCAACCCACCAGGCTTCTCCATCTCTGGGATTCTCCAGGCAGAATACTGGAGTAGGTTGCCATTTCCTTTTCCAATGCATGGAAGAGAAAAGTGAAAGTGAAGTCACTCAGTCTGTCAGACTCTTAGCAACCCCATGGACTGCAGCCCACCAGGCTCCGCCGCCCATGGGATTTTCCAGGCAAGAGTACAAGTGGGGTGCCATTGCCTTCTCCAATGAAGTATCTAGAATAGTCAAATTCGTAGAGACAGAAGAGAGAATGGTGGTTGCCACAGATAGGAGCAGGGGGAATGGGGAGTTACCGTTTATTGAGTATAGAGTTTCAGTTTTACAAGATGAAAAGCATTCTGGAAATCAGTTCCATAACATGTGAATGTAATTAACACTGAAAAAGTCACTTAAAAATGTTTCAGATGGTAAATTTTAGGTTATGTATATTTCATAATTTAAAAAAGCAGGATTAGTATTGCCTGTCTCCTGGCTGTGAGGGTTCCATGAGATAATACATAAGGGGTCCCTCAGCACAGTGTCTGGCACATAGTAGCTGCTCTATAAATCATAGTTCAACGCTATTGAAGATGAAATTATCTGACTTCTCTGAGTCTTGTTCTCCTCAACTGAAAATTTCCTCAACAAATATTTTATAAGACCCTTGGGCTTCCCTGGTGGCTTAAAGGGTAAAGAATCCGCCTGCAATGTGGGAGACCTGGGTTCGATCCCAGGTGGGGAAGATCTCCTGGTGAGAAGGGAATGGTTACCCACTGCAGTATTCTTGCCTGGAGAATCCCATGGACAGAGGAGCCTGTCCAGAGGAGCCTGTCCAGAGGAGCCTGGTGTGCTACAGTCCGTGGGGTCACAAAGAGTTGGACACAACTGAGCAACTAACACTTTCACTTCACTTTACAGTGTTATACCAGGTTCATAAGCAGCAACCTCCTTTCTCCCTTCCTACAGAGTACAGTGAATGAAAGTCACTTGTCTGCACCATCAAAGCCCAGTCCTGATGGGGAGAAGGGAATGATAGCTGGAGGGGTTCTTAAGCTTCCCCCCAAATGTCTGGAAATGAGGGAGGGCCCTGTGTATCTTCCACAGCCACTAAGTATGTCCTGCACTTGCCAGATGGTAGAGGCTTCCCCTTCCTCCAGTCACCCTCCTCTTCATCATCATAGTCACCACCATTATCTCCATCAACATCATAATCGTATCAGCACCATCAGCACCAGCACCTTCATCAACAGCAGAATTATCATCCTACAGCATCATTGCCATTGCCACTGTGAAAGCCTGGAGGAGAAGCAAAGTCCTGAACATCTTACAACACAAAACCTTTTAAGAGAGGGAGACAGGCAGAGTTAAAGCTGGGAAGGGGAGATCAGACCATGAAGACAGAAAGCATCAGGCTAAGGAATTCAGCCTTTATCCAGAAGCAGAGGGAGCCCTGGAGGAGTTCTCAGCTGGAGAGTATACAGACAGATTTGTGTTTGGGCAGAGTTCTGGGCAGTTCCCAGAGTAGGGGAACAGAGGGATGATGGAGGGAGGCCCATGGAGAGGTCAATCCATCAGTCACCAATCAGGGGTCTGGTCCTGGGCTCCAGCAGAGCAGGCAGGAGTGGGGAGTAGGGAGCGGGGAACTTGGGGGTAGAAGCAGAAGCCAGGCAAGAGGTCCAGCGTTCCCAGCCAATCCTTCCCCTTGCCCCATCTCAGCGAACAAGCACAGCATCCCTGACTGTCCCACCGGCTAGATTTGTCCCAGTTCCTCCTCCTCTCAAGCCCGAAACCCTGCTGACCACTACATCTGAGCAAGTCTACTTCAGAAATTCAATAAGGTAAGCAAGCTGGAAGTACCAGGGCCACACCTGGCCACAGCAGGTACTGTATATTTGATGAACTGGAAATGTCTTCTCTGCTCCTACAGCCTTGGGTTCAAGTTCTGCCTTAATCTAGGAAATGATCATCTCTCACCTGGACCAGAGAAAGAGCCCCCCTGCCACTGGCCAGTTGCTCTTGAAACTTCCCCCTCCCAGATGTCAGCCTGATAACTTTGCTGAACTGCAAAGCTACTCATGTTCCCCTCTTGTCCCATCAACTACAATGTAAGGTCTGAGGTCCTCAGCATGGCATCCAGGCCCTGCAGGCCCAAGCCCCACTCCCTCTCCCCTTCCCTTGCTCCCCACACCCTCCAGTCACCATGTCAACCCACTTGCCTTGCTTCTTTTCATGTCTTTGTTCACCCTATTCCTTCTGCCTGAAATGTCTTTCCTCATCTTTTCTGCCTGGTGAACTTCTACTTTACCTACAAACCCCAAATCATCTCTCTGTGAAACCCATTCCCTCCCCAGCAGGCAGAAAATTGTCTTCTCCATGAGACCCCCCAGTCCCCTAAAGACAAGAACAGCTTAATTCACATTGGCACCCCTTACCCCCATATTGGGCTCCCCTGGTGGCTCTGCTGGTAAAGAATCTGCCTGCAATGCCGGAGACCTGGGTTCAATCCCAGGGTTGAGAAGATCCCCTGGAGAAGGGAAAGGCTACCCACTCCAGCATTTTGGCTTGGAGGATTCCATGGACTGCATAGTTCATGGCGTTGCAAAGAGCGGGACGTGACTGAGCAACTTTACTTACTTACTTTACCCCCACATCATAATTGTCTAATTCTATTCCCTTACATTTATATTTCTTTCAATCCAGAAAATTCCCATTTGTCAGGCTCTGAGGCAGGAGAGGATCTGGCAGGGAAGATGGGCATCAGTATTTGCTGAGAGCTCCGGTGGCCCAGGCCCCAGTGAGACGATGTGGGAGAGGGGACCCTCGTCTAGCACACCTCCCTGGCTTACGACACACTTGCCCTCTCTCCCTTCGTGTGCCGCCCTAACAGCCTGCGTCCCTGAAACACACATCCACGTCTGCGCTCACATACCTGCACATACATACAAAGACCCGCTCAAAGGCACAACACTGATCCTGAGACGGCTGCCTTCGAATTGGCTCTGGGCCAGGCATGATGCCAGGTCCCCACATACAAGACTGCACTTGTTCCTCCCACCCGGCCATGTAAGTCTCGAGGAGGAGGGGGATTCTTCTGCGAGGGTCACAGAAGTGGGGCACAGGGAGAGCTCTGAGTCTGGGCCTGGCGGACACTGAAACCCATGCTCTTTCTACCCCAACATGCAGCCTCTGCAGCACAGGAACACGTGAATCCGTCAACAGTTACTCATTAATACCCGAGAATATTCCCTGTCCCGGATCTCTTTCCCTCATCCCCACGGCCACTCTGCCCCCCTCCCCTTCCCCGCCCATAGCCAGCTCTGTGAAGGAGGCCAGGGCAAGAAGGACCCTCCCCCCACCCTCCCCACAGCCGTTGCCTTGCCATCCCCCAGGGTCCAGGCTCCTTATTGGGAGGATGATGATGAAGGTGGTGGTGACGTGGGTGGCTCGGCCCCAAGGCCTTCTTTTCCCGGTGACCTCTGCTCAGGGCATTGCACAGAGTCGAGTTGACTGTAAACTGCTCAGTAAATGACTACAAACCAGCCTGGACCGCCCCAGCGCTGAATAAATGCTCTGACAGCCAGGGGCTGCCCGCGGAGGAAGCAGGGCTGGGAGAGCCTAACCCAGGCCCCAGGAGCCTCCTCCCTCCTCCAAACTCCAGCATAGCCACCCAGGCGAGAGGTGAGGAGGGGGCTGTCCCTATTCCTTCTGCCTGAAATGTCTTTCCTCATCTTTTCTGCCTGGTGAACTTCTACTTTACCTACAAACCCCAAATCATCTCTCTGTGAAACCCATTCCCTCCCCAGCAGGCAGAAAATTGTCTTCTCCATGAGACCCCCCAGTCCCCTAAAGACAAGAACAGCTTAATTCACATTGGCTACCCCTTACCCCCATATTGGGCTCCCCTGGTGGCTCTGCTGGTAAAGAATCTGCCTGCAATGCCGGAGACCTGGGTTCAATCCCAGGGTTGAGAAGATCCCCTGGAGAAGGGAAAGGCTACCCACTCCAGCATTTTGGCTTGGAGGATTCCATGGACTGCATAGTTCATGGCGTTGCAAAGAGCGGGACGTGACTGAGCAACTTTACTTACTTACTTTACCCCCACATCATAATTGTCTAATTCTATTCCCTTACATTTATATTTCTTTCAATCCAGAAAATTCCCATTTGTCAGGCTCTGAGGCAGGAGAGGATCTGGCAGGGAAGATGGGCATCAGTATTTGCTGAGAGCTCCGGTGGCCCAGGCCCCAGTGAGACGATGTGGGAGAGGGGACCCTCGTCTAGCACACCTCCCTGGCTTATGACACACTTGCCCTCTCTCCCTTCGTGTGCCGCCCTAACAGCCTGCGTCCCTGAAACACACATCCACGTCTGCGCTCACATACCTGCACATACATACAAAGACCCGCTCAAAGGCACAACACTGATCCTGAGACGGCTGCCTTCGAATTGGCTCTGGGCCAGGCATGATGCCAGGTCCCCACATACAAGACTGCACTTGTTCCTCCCACCCGGCCATGTAAGTCTCGAGGAGGAGGGGGATTCTTCTGCGAGGGTCACAGAAGTGGGGCACAGGGAGAGCTCTGAGTCTGGGCCTGGCGGACACTGAAACCCATGCTCTTTCTACCCCAACATGCAGCCTCTGCAGCACAGGAACACGTGAATCCGTCAACAGTTACTCATTAATACCCGAGAATATTCCCTGTCCCGGATCTCTTTCCCTCATCCCCACGGCCACTCTGCCCCCCTCCCCTTCCCCGCCCATAGCCAGCTCTGTGAAGGAGGCCAGGGCAAGAAGGACCCTCCCCCCACCCTCCCCACAGCCGTTGCCTTGCCATCCCCCAGGGTCCAGGCTCCTTATTGGGAGGATGATGATGAAGGTGGTGGTGACGTGGGTGGCTCGGCCCCAAGGCCTTCTTTTCCCGGTGACCTCTGCTCAGGGCATTGCACAGAGTCGAGTTGACTGTAACTGCTCAGTAAATGACTACAAACCAGCCTGGACCGCCCCAGCGCTGAATAAATGCTCTGACAGCCAGGGGCTGCCCGCGGAGGAAGCAGGGCTGGGAGAGCCTAACCCAGGCCCCAGGAGCCTCCTCCCTCCTCCAAACTCCAGCATAGCCACCCAGGCGAGAGGTGAGGAGGGGGCTGCGGGGGGGAGGGGTGGGGAGGAAGGGGGAGGTGGTGGCTGCCTTGGGACTGGAGCCGCAGATGGCAGGACCAGCAGGGTCCTTAAGATACACCCTCTTTCCCACCCCCTCTTCTTGACTTACACATTCTACAAATGTGGACACTGAGACAGAGAGGGAAGGAGCTTAACCAAAGTCTCCCAGGTAATCAGAGGCAGAGTGCAAGTTAGAATCCATGCTTCTTTCCTTGTCTCCCTGGATCTAGCTCACCAGCTGCTGTGTGACCTTGGAAAAGCCACTCAACCTCTCTGGGCACCAAAAGATTACACTTGATATGCCCATTCCACACGTTTGTTAGGAGGATCAATAACAGTAAGGGTGACAGCCTTTCACCTAAATATTATACTCTACAGTTCACAAAACTGTTCATCTCTTCTCTGTTTTCCATAAAAACCGTGAGGCTGGGAGAAATAGCAGCCCAGGGCCTCATTTTGCAGATAAAAGAAACTGAGGCTCAGAAAGACAAAGGTCACATGGAGACTTTGGAACAGAGCTTGAACTAGAAGAACTCAAGACTCTCAAGCCAGTGCTCTTCCCATTATTAAGTCACTCACTAGAAGTACATTAAAACTCCAAAAGATAGAGCAGTGCCCAAGCCAGGAGGTTCCAGCTGACTCACTCAGAACTCTCAGCAGCTCTGGGACACAGGGACCGTCCTCCCGAGGAAGGCTATGCTTTAGACACCACACATCTGAGCTCTGATCCCAACTCTGATACCCAGGAGCTGAAGGAACCTCACTTTCTGAGCCTCAGGCTTCTCCACTATAAAATAGAACTTCAAAGGTGCCAAAAAGCTCAGGATGATGCTGAACTTCACCAGGGATACAGGTGTGCCTGGCAGGCAGCAAGCCCTCAAGAACTCTGGTTTTAAGAACCTGGATTGTGTCTCCCCCATGATACCTAGTTCTCCTAGGTACCTAGACATGGTACCTAGTGTCTCCCCCATGGTACCTAGTTCAGGGCTCCAGATTCGGGGGACTTCTGATTAATCTTTATGCTAAGGGATGGATAGATGGGTGGATGGATGCTCAGGAGAGTGGAGATAAGAAAAGAAATGGTGAAGGGGAGAGGGTGACAAGATGACTGAAGGATGCGGGACAGATGCCTGGAATAGAGGCACAGCCCCTGACCCTCCTGGGCCCTGGCCCCCAGCCCGCCTGTCCCCACTGTTGCCACTGCTCCCACCTACCTTGGGGTAGCACTGGCACATGCTCCAGATGACGCCCCCGACCACCATGACGCCTCCCATGGCGTAGAAGGTGCCGTAGACCTGGGGCCGGTCGTGGCTCATGAGGAACGTGCCAAGGGCCAGCAGAAAGAGCCCCAGCACGATGAAGCCGATGCGGAAGGTCTTCTCATCAGTCATGGCTGCCTGGCCTGTGAGCCACCTGCAGAGGGGCGCCAGGAAACCAGCCAGCTACCTACACACGCACTCACACTTGAGTGACACTCCAGGATCGCTGCCGATCGGGACTTAAGCCAAGAGGGAGGTAGGCTCCCTGCAGGCCCAGCCCAGCCACCGGGCACACCCCGTGCTCCAGGCTGGAGGAGTTACGCGCAGGTGGCCGCGTGCCCCCACCTTCACTCCTCTCCCCTTCCCTCTGGGCCCTCTGGAGCGTGTGGGAATCCGAGTGAGGGAGACACGAGGGAAGGAAGGGGAGGTTCCAGGGGCTGGGCCCCAGCCCAGGCTTTGACATCACCTCATTTCCCTGCATGGGGCTGAGCTGGGCAGACAGGCAGCCTGCACTATCCAGCCAGGGGAAGCAGGTAAATATTGCAGCCCAAAAGCATCAGAATGCCACTGGGGGGTTCCAGGATCCCACAGCTGGCATTTTAGAATCCTGAAGAATTTTAGACTCTTCAAGGTCATGGGCCCACCTGGCCACTAGTTACGAACGGTGCCTGCATGCAGGGCTCTATTTTAAACATGTGATTAGTATTAACTCATTTAGGGAATCCCATAAGGTAGGCACTACTATCCCTACTTTCTAAATGAAGACACGGATATATATAGCTTGCCCAAGGTCACACAGTCAGAAAGGAGAGGCATTTGGCATTTGCCAGAAAGGCAGTTGGCATTTGAACCTCGTATTGTCCCCAGGTGAAACTGCCTAACTGTAGCACAAGGGTTCAAAGTGCAGGCTCTGATGGTCAAACAGACTTCCTGGCTTGGCTTCTGGCTCCTCTACTATAGGGCAGTGTGGTCTTGATCCAGTTACCTGCTGTGCTGCAGTCTTCCTCCTCTCTACAATGGGGATAATGATAGCAACTCGCAGGACTAGGTCTGTCTCCAGGCCTGGCCTCCCTGGTTGCCTCTGCCCCCTTCCCATGCTCTGCGATCCATCCAGGCCTACTGGCCATGAGCTGGCCATGAAAGGCTCTAGTGGGCAATGCCTCTCTAGGGTGTGATTGGTTGATAGTGAGTTCCTTGCCTCCTAACCTAGAAGGATGCCCTCATTCTAAGAATGACATTCTAATGGTGGAATTTCAGTCCTGCAGCAGGCTGATGGGAAAAATCAAATTCTCATAGAGAATTATAGGAAAATGGTGGTCAACAGTATCTGTGAAAAAAAAAAAGCGTTAACTTGTTTGTGCGGGGTTGAACAGGCTCTAAATTGGCGTTGCAGGATAAAAGGCTTTCACTTGGCATCCTGGCTTCATAGGCTTGGGGAATCTTCCTGTTTGTTCTTGCCACCCTTTCCCTCCCCCCCAGCGCAAGCTGTGGTGGTTCCCAACACCACACCGATGTTCACATGATACACTCTGATGTCACTGCCCACAGCGCCTCGGAGTTTCATTATGAAGCAGTTTCTCCTTCACTGGCCCTCAGATCCAGCACTTTACAGTTGCAGAGGAGGTGTCCTGTAGCAGAACTCAGGTGACCTTTCCAGTGAGAGGTGACAGAGAGATCAGAAAGGGCTGAAAGGCACCGGGTGACATCTACGTTTGTTGTTTTCCGGGTGACCTTGGCCTAGTGGCTCTGCTCCGGGCTTGAGTTTGTCATCTTTGATTGAATGTGGTATCAAGTTACCTCCCAGGGGTTGTGGAGGGACGTGATATGATAGAGGGGAAAAAAGTTTTGCAAACTGGGATTGTTTACAGGGCAGAACCCCAGGTGGCTCAGTGGTAAAGAATCCACCTGCCAATGCAGGAGACGCAGCAGTCACAGGTTCGATCCCTGGGTCCGGGAAGATCCCCTGGCGGAGGAAATGGTAACCCACTCAAGTATTCTGACCTGTAAAATCCCATAGACAGAAGAGCTTGGTGGGGTCTCAGAGTCGGACACGACTGAGCACACACCCTCCAGGGAAACACTATTATCATAATTTTATACAGGCTCAGAGAAGGGAAGCTACACGCCCCTCCCAGAAAATGAATCCGGGGCCCAGAGGGGCTTCAGCCTGCCCCTTGTGGTCCTGGAGGCCGGGTCCACGGCGGCGGGAATAGATCTTGGTCGCAATCCAGCAGGAGCCTCTCGCGCCCCCTGGTGACCGTAGTAGCACGCGCTCGGCTAGGTGCTTTCACATCTGAAGTCGTGCCAGAGTCCTGCAACCCCGTGAGGCTACCGGAAGAGGTTCAGTCCAGTTCAGTCGCTCAGTCGTGTCTGACTCTTTGAGACCCCATAAATCGCAGCACGCCAGGCCTCCCTGTCCATCACCAACTCCCGGAGTTCACTCAGATTCACGTCCATTGAGTCCGTGATGCCATCCAGCCATCTCATCCTCTGTCATCCCCTTCTCCTCCTGCCCCCAATCCCTCCCAGCATCAGGGTCTTTTCCAATGAGTCAGCTCTTCGCATGAGGTGGCCAAAGTACTGGAGCTTCAGCTTTAGCATCATTCCTTCCAAAGAAATCCCAGGGTTGATCTCCTTCAGAATGGTCTGATTGGACCTCCTTGCAGTTCAAGGGACTCTCAAGAGTCTTCTCCAACACCACAGTTCAAAAGCATCAATTCTTCGGCGCTCAGCCATCTTCACAGTCCAACTCTCACATCCATACATTGTCCGTCACCAAATCCCAGAGCTTGCTCAAACTCATTTCTATCGAGTCGGTGATGCCATCCAACCGTCTCATCCTCTATTGTCCCTTTCTCCTCCTGCCTTCAGTCTTTTCCAGCATCAGAGTCTTTTGCAAAAAACTGACTCTTTGCTCAAGAAGTCAAAGTGTCGGAGCTTCAACTTCAGCATCAGTCCTTCCAATGAATATTCAGGACTGACTTCCTTTAGGATGGACTGATTGGACCTCCTTGCAGTTCAAGGGACTCTCAAGAGTCTTCTCCAACACCACAGTTCAAAAGCATCAATTCTTCGGCGCTCAGCCATCTTCACAGTCCAACTCTCACATCCATACATGACCACAGGGAAAACCATAGCCTTGACTAGACAGACCTTAGTCAGCAAAGTAATGTCTCTGCTTTTGAATATACTATCTAGGTTGGTCATAACTTTTCTTCCAAGGATCTTCACGACCCAGATAATCAGGATGGTGTGATCACTCACCTAGAGTCAGACATCCTGGAATGTGAAGTCAAGTGGGCCTTAGAAAGCATCACTACGAACAAAGCTAGTGGAGGTGATGGATTCCAGTTGAGCTGTTTCAAATCCTGAAAGATGATGCTGTGAAAGTGCTGCACTCAATACGCCAGCAAATTTGGAAAACTCAGCAGTGGCCACAGGACTGGAATAGGTCAGTTTTCATTCCAATTCCAAAGAATGCTCAAACTACCGCACAATTGCACTCATCTCACATGCTAGTAAAGTAATGCTCAAAATTCTCCAAGCCAGACTTCAGCAATATGTGAACCGTGAACTCCCTGATGTTCAAGCTGGTTTTCGAAAAGGCAGAGGAACCAGAGATCAAATTGCCAACATCCGCTGGATCATGGCAAAAGCAAGAGAGTTCCAGAAAAACATCTATTTCTGCTTTATTGACTATGCCAAAGCCTTTGACTGTGTGGATCACAATAAACTGTAGAAGATTCTGAAAGAGATGGGAATGCCAGACCACATAACCTGCCTCTTGAGAAATCTGTACGCAGGTCAGGAAGCAACAGTTAGAACTGGACGTGGAACAACAGACCGGAAGAGGTTACCCTGCCTATTTCACAGGCGAGGAAACTGAGTCCGGGGACATCTCTCCAAAAATCTCCCCAAACTGAACTGGGGGCTGAACGCGGACCTGGATCCATGCAGTCCCAGTCCCATTGTAGATGAATCTGGTCCTTAGGGCTTCCTGAGAAGCCTCCTGGTCGCCCAGCACTCTCCTTGTTTCCCCATCTCTTCTTTCCTCTCCACTACTCACCCACTTTCTGCCTTTTCTCTCCTTAAAACAGACTGAGGGCTGGGAGTGACAAGAGTAAGACGCTCTGGGACAAGTAGGTGCTCTGTAAAATGGGTCTAGTCTAACCTCTTTCACAGAGCCGTGGTGAGGGTGAAATGGGAGCACGTGTGTACAGCGCATTGGAAGTAGTGGGTGATCCGTGGTTCCCACTCGCCTCACCTGCCTCTGACTTCTGCCTTCCACCCCTGCAAAGCCGGGTGAGCCTGAGGAGCAGTTGCAGAGTCTACCATCTTGCAGCAGAGGGCGCGCTAACCACTGTTTTTTCCCCGTTTACAGAATTCAGCGCCCCTGCAAGATCTTAAGAGCTGTGTCTGCAGGTAGTTGAAATCTCACACCCATTTGACAGAAACTGGGGCTCTCAAAGGCAGGATAAGCGGCCCAAGATGGCAGAGCCTGTAAAGAGCAGAGCCAGGGTTCAAACGAGGCCCCAGGTCAGTCCTTGAGTACCTGCTGTATGTAGCTCACTCCGAGGTGTGGGTGTCTGAGAACATGGTTATTCACCTGGCGGCTCAGATGGCAAAGAGTCTGCCTGCAGTGTGGGAGACCCGGGTTCGATTCCTGGGTCAGGAAGATCCCCTGGAGAAGGAAACGGCAAACCACTGCACTTATTCTTACCTGGAAAATCCCGTGGACGAGGAGCCTGCAGCCTACAGCCCACGGGGTCCCAAAGGGTTGGACACGACGGAGCGACTTCACTTTCACTTTCTTTCCTGTTTAGAGTGACACAACATGGTAAAGGCTCTGAGATACGTCTGAGGTCCTGAAAGGGCGCAAAGCAGCCAGAGGCAGAGACTGGGGAGGGGTGGCCCAAGGGAGGAATGAAAGAGCGTCACAGGAGGGATTCTTGAGAAGCCAGCTGGCATTCTTCTGTCAGGGCGGGAAGAGCAGTTCAGGCGAAGAGATCCACACGCGCAAAGGCCCGGAGGCAAGGAAGCACTGACACGCGGCTGGAGGGAAAGCTAAACGCGCGCGCGTACCACCCCACCCTGCAGAATCCTCCCCCGCTGCCCTGCCTGCGCCTCCCTGTCAGCTCCACCCTCTACCACCTGGATGTCCTGGCCGCCCCCCCGTCACTCCTCTCTCTCATCCACGTGCTATTGGCCCTGCCTCTGGGACGGAGGGCTTCCCTGATGGCTCAGTTGGTAAAGAATCCGCCTGCAATGCAGGAGACCCCGGTTCGATTCCTGGCTCGGGAAGATCCCCTGGAGAAAGGGATAGGCTACCCACTCCAGTATTCTCGGGCTTCCTTTGTGGCTCAGCTGGTAAAGAATCTGCCTGTAATGCGGAGACCTGGGTTCAACCCCTGGATTGGGAAGATCCCCTGGAGAAGAGAAAGGCTACCCACTCTGATATTCTGGCCTGGAGAATTCCATGGACTCTATAGTCCACGAGGTTGCAAAGAGTCAGACACGACTGAGAGACTTTCACTTCAGTGAGACAGAAGAACCGAATCACTTCCCGCGCCCACTGCGGCTCATCGCTGTGGTCTGAGGCCCATCGTGTCTGTCCTTCCAAGTGGTCTCTGCTTCTCCCCTTGCCGGCTGCAGTGTCTTTCCAACCCAAATGCCAGGTTAGACCATGTCACTTCTCTCCTCAGAGCCTGGCATAGTTCTCTTCCCTATCAGAGTAACACTCAAGACTTAAAATGGCCTCTAAAACCCTAGATAATCTGCCAGCCTATCACTGCTCTGAGATAGTCTCCTGCCACACCTCCCCTCACTCACTCCACCCCAGTCACCCTGGCTGTGTGCTTTTCTGGGAATACACAAGCACCCCAGGGCCTTTGCACCTGTTCACCCTTCCACCTAGAAGGCTCTTCCTCCAGATATCTGCACAGCTCCCTCCCTTGCCTCCTTCAAGTCTGTATCCAGATGTCAGCTTCTCTGGTGTGACATCAGAACCCCTCCCCCAGGTGTTCCCTGCCCTCCTTTCCTAATTTACTTTTCTCCGCAGTGCTCAGCCATAGATTACTCTGTACACATAAATTATGAATCTCACCGCTTGTCTGAATTCCCCCACTGGAACTCCTACAGGCTTGGGGCTTTGTTTTGTTATTGTTGGATCTCCAGGGGTTAGACCTGGTCGACTCTCAATTCATACTTGGGAATGGAGGGATGAGTGTCAGCTCCAGGGCAGAGGGAGGCCAGAGAGGAAGCGCAGGCAGGAAACCTGGGGTCAGGCCAGGGGAGCCGGCATCTTTCAGAGGCCAGCGGGGAGTCTCCAAGGGAGTTATGTGGGGAGTGACATGGGTTGGATTTTCATTTTGTGCCCGTCCTCTGGTTCTGAGATCAGGTTGGAAGAAGCGAAGGAGATGCTGGAAGTGAGGGCAGTCACCAGACTCTAACAGAAACCTAGGGCCATACAGATTAAAATGAACACTTTTTAAAAGAGTCATTAGCTGCTGAGGGGATGGAGAGTGAGGGAATTTTCCAACTGATTTGAGGTGGCGAGCTCCAGGGGGTGAGGTCACTAGTCAACGCAGAGGAAAACAGGGCAAAGGAAGAGCCCAGTGCAAGCAGGGCAGAGGCCTGAGCCCAGAGTGTCCCTGACGTCCCAGGCCTGGGGACAGGCATCAGAAGTGAGCCCTGAGTGATGGATGAATAAACTGGTCAGCCGGGCCCGGGAGGAAAGAGGCCAGAAAGAGAACCAGTGCCTCCTGGGGGCTGGGTTGACAGAGCCAGCCTCATGGGGCTGCTCAGCCCCTGCAGCTCAGAAAGGACCCTGGCTTGTCAGGAGACTGGCTCCATGGCCCTGGCTTGGCCTCCAAGGAGCTGGTGACCTTGAGCAAACCACTGCCCCTCCCGGGGACTTTCAGTTAGGACGCAAATGACTTAGGACTATAGAAAAAGTTTTTCCAGTCTTCCAGCCCTCCCCAACCCCTGCCTCTTCCATCTCGTGCTTGGCAAAGGTGGTGCCTCCAAATCACACCTGCAACTCATTAACTCACCTGCCTGGGGGAAATTCCTCAGCTTGGAGGTAGGACAGAAGCTGGGCTTTGCTTCCCAGCCTGGAACCCCTTTAACCCCTTAGGAATTGCAGAGGTCCTGATGAATCCCTTGCACCTCCCCCAGCCAAATTCCCAAGGTACACAGTGAAAGCTGGTGTGTGTGCGTGTATGCACACATGCGCCTGCGTCTGTGCATTTCAGGGTCCCCCAGAAAGGTCAGGGCCGAGGCAGAATTCAAACCTGCATCTCCATCACAGCAGGAAGTACAAGGCACACACAAGGAAGAGAGAGAGTAGGAGTACAGGATAGGGATCGGGGATCTGGTGAGGGGGATGGAAGAAGATCCACAAGATCCTTGAGAAGAGCCACAAGATCTGGCTCGGTAGCTGAAAGAGGGCCCAGGAATGACCAAGATAGCGGACCTTTTCTGTTTCATTTTCAGTAAACAAATATCTACTGAGCATCTTCCAGGGGCCAGGCACTGTTTCTAAGCTTTAGATAAAGAAATTGTATACATTGTATGCATATAATGGTAAAGGAAAGAAGCAAGAATACCCCTGCTCTTGGAGAGCTTGCTGGGGTAGAAACATAAACAAACAAATTTTTTAGTATTTTTAATTTTAAATATTAAATGACAGGTGCTATTTAAAAAGTAGAGCAGGAAGGAGGCTGGGAGTGCAGGGTGCTGGGTGGGAAAACAATTTTCACAGATTGTCTCAGAATAGCATCTTGAAGAGAGGTTCAGATAAAGATGCGAGGGGCGTGAGGAGTAAGCCTGTAGGAAAACTTCCAGAGAGAGAAGACAGGAGCCAAGGCCCGTAGGAGGCACAAATGCCACAGAGAGCAAGGGCAGGGACCCAGACCCACCCACACCATCCTCATTAGAGGTTTCATCACTCAGAGTGACTGGGAACCACTCAGGCTTTTGAGCCCAGAAGGGGTGTCACAGATCTGAGTTTGATCAGGCTCATTCTGTCCAGTGGCCTTCCCTGGTGGCTCAGACATAAAGAATCTGCCTGCAATGGAGACCAGGTTTCATCTCTGGGTCAGGAAGATCCCCTGGAGAAGGGAATGGCTATCTACTCCAGTATTCTTGCCTGGAGAATTCCATGGGTGAGTGGCCTGGTGGGCCATAAGTCCATGGGTTTGCAAAGAGTCAGCACAACTGAATGACTAACACTTTCCACTAAACTTTGAAGAAACGTCAGGGGACCCTGGCAGAACAGAGGGATGGAATGGCAGGTAACGAACTGGTCCAGCCCTAAATGGGAGGTTCCAAGGACTGGAACCAAACCAGGCCTGAATGAAAACACATTTATTTATATGAAAAACTTATTCTCTGTGATGTTACCTTTCTTAGACTCAGTTTCCACACCTGTTAAATGGGGACACTACCTGTAGCAAGAGCTTGAGGATGTGAAAGAACTGCAGGGAGCCTGGCCTGGTAAATGGGAAGCTCCTCAGGGAATGCTGTACCTACACAGCTGATTCTGACTGAGCCCCAGGACTTTGAACTCCTGCTTGCGGAGTGACCCTGGGAAGGTTACTTAACCTCTCTGGGCTAGTTTTCTCATCTGTGAATGGGATATGATATTCTGGAAGCAGACAGTTGTATCATATCTGGAATACAGAAGACATGTGGAGCTCCCTGTCACAGGAGGTCTAGGACCAGAGGCACTTAGTGGGGCGGGGGTGGGGGTTACCTCTACTAACAAAATCCAACAATCACTGCATGCTTAAGAGACGCTGCCACTGGGCTCAGAAGTCTGCATTTATTGTTTGCTACATTAACACTGAGCCTGCAGGTTCAGTGTGATCTCATAATGTCACCTGCTATCATCTCATTTAATGCTCAAAAAGCTCTCTCAGGTAGGGGCTGGTGCCTCTGTAATTCCCATTTAACAGATGAGGAAACTGAGGCAGAGAGAGGCATAGTCACTTGTCCAAAGTCAGTGGGTACCTGGTGGAACTCACGCACAGATGGTCTGAATTCAGAGTTCATGTTTTTTTGGTATAACCGAAACTCAAAGCATTACTTTGGGCCAGTCCTGGCTCTGCCCCTAGTCCCCAATTTCCTCATCAGCACAAGAATATTTCCCAGCTGACAGCCAACAGAAACTGCCATGTGAAAGTGCCAGCTTGGACATACTGGGCCCCATGGACTGCAGCCCCACCAACATCACAAGGAGCAGTAGAACCACCCAGCTGGGCCCAAGCAATCCACAGAATCATGAGAGACAATAAAATGGATTTATTTTCAGCCATTTGTTACACAGCAATAGAAAAAAAGAAACAGCATTCAGCAGCATTTGTTGACTGCCTGTGTGTACCAGGCACTGGACCAGACACTTAGAAGAAGCCCATCACTGGTCTCCAGCTTCCAGGCCTGCTAGAAGACTCTACCTTCCACCCCCTGTAGTCTGAAAGGGCCCGTGAGGGGGCATGCAGCCCCAGGTGCTGTCTCTCCAGAGATGCCACCAGCAGCGAAGATGAGGCTCTCATAGCTGGGTGGAGGCGAGGGGGGCTGGGCCCCAGGCAGGGCATCGCCTGAGGCACTACGCTCCAGGTCTTCCTCCACAGGGGGTGCAGGTGGTGTCGAGAGTCCCCCAGCCAGAGGGCAGCGCACAGCCTCCTCGTAAGTGGGGACGGTAATCACCTTTGGGGTCCTAGAGGAATAGAAGAGAGGCTATCAACAGGGGTGGGGTAAAACCCGACTGCACACCAGGGAGAGAGGGAGGGAGGCTACGGGCTTCCCTGGGCCCTGCAAACACCGCTGGAGCTTGACAGCCACCAGCCCCTGCCCACCTCAGCTCCAAGACTCTGCTCTCCCTCCCTTGTAGTCAGTTCTCCATGCAGTCAGCTCTCCACCCGGGCTCATCACACCCTCTGTCTCCTCAATTCTCTCTGCAGGGAAAGTCCTTCCCACCTCCCTCATACCTTCCCTGCTTCCCTGCCAGTTCCCACTTGTCCTTGGAGTCTCCTCTGGGGAGCTCTGCTGACCTCCCCTCACAAAGCTCCCACTCCCTGCTCTGCGCCCCCACAGGACTCTCCCCTCTGTCCCTGCATTGACCCCACCTGGTAGTCCCCTAGGGCAGGGACTGACTTTAAATGTCCAGGGACTGATGCTGGGGCGGGGGGGTTGTTTGTTGAAAATGATGATCCACAGGGAGAAAGACCTCCATCTCACTGTAATCTCCCTTACAAGGTCTGGAGTTGCAGCTGCTCATGGAAAGACGGGAGACCTTAATTCCCCTGCCCATCTGAATGCTTGAGGCCCTGATACGGTAAGTCTGCTAAGTGACTACCTCTGCTTGCATACCTCCAGAGACAGAGAGCTCACTGTCTACCCAGCCAATCGTATCTATCTCTGAGAAGCTTGGCTTTCTTGTGACTTTCCCTCACTTCCCCCAGAGGAACCACCCTGGAGGGACTTGAGATCCATCCAGGTCTTCTGACCAGGCTCTGCCCTCTAGATTCCAAGAATAGGTCACTTGCATCCCAGCCACACCAAAGCTGATGGAAATGAGGCTGACCCTCCGTCCTCTCAGGGCCCTGGAGAATCACCTGTGGGGAGTCAGTGCTCCTTCCCTTCCCAGGACCTTGGGGGTAGGAATGTCACTGATCCTATGTCTGGGCTGCTTCTGCTTTGGGAAGATACTGCCACATATAGGGGCTGACAGGTGATTCTGGAGGTCCCTTCCCACACCAAGCGTCTCTAAGGTTGATTATGAGTCACAGCGTTGGCTGGTTCAGCTCCCTGCTCAGCTATATTCTCGGTGGGAGATCATGGGTCAGTGTTAGGGAAATTAAATGAATAGTCTTGTTTAGGCTTCAGAGACAAAGCAGAGCAGGCCTCTGACCTGGCTTCTAACCTGCCTGGGCACTGCCCTGACTGTGAGTGACTGTCTGCCGAGAGTGCAAGACTTGCAGCACCAGAGATAAGATGCAGGAGATATCTGGAGATTGTTGAGCCGCTAGAGGGGGCCCAGCCAACCATGCCCCAGGCTTAACAACATTCCAAGTTTTACAAGACAAAATAAACAGCATTAACAAGAAGCCAGCAATGGCACCTCACTCCAGTACTCTTGCCTGGAAAATCCCATGGACAGAGAGGCCTGATGGGCTGCAGTCCATGGGATCGCTAAGAGTTGGACACGACTGAGCAACTTCATTCTCACTTTTCACTTTCATGCATTGGAGAAGGAAATGGCAACCCACTCCAGTTTTATTGCCTGGAGAATCCCAGGGACAGGGGAGCCTGGTGGGCTGCCGTCTATGGGGTCGCACAGAGTAGGACACGACTGAAGCGACTTAGCAGCAGTAGCAACACCAAGCCAGAGCTGCAGTTTGGTCACAGACTGATGATGATGTCAGTTTGCCGCCATCCTGGGATTATAAATGGAACCCCAAACTGCAGTCTTTGAAGTCTCACCCACAGAACCGAGGCGCTGCCTTCGACCCTTTCCCAGGGGGACTCTAGATGTGCTGTGACACGGACGTCCCAGCGCTGTTTAAGTCTGGATGTTGGTCAAAACCCAACTTGGTGATGTATTCTCTGGTCTATTTCTCTTTTCTTTTAATGTTAGTATGTTGAAAATAAGTTAGACAATTCTCTAATAAATATCTGTATTATTTATTTGTATATAACGAGTGGCTTATTTTGTTAACAAATCCTTTAAACCTGAGATGAAAGTGAAAACTTTTGCAGTCAGTAACTCTATTAACCTGAGCCCCAGTTTCCCCATCTGTAAACAGGGATGATATGGGCACTGACCTCACAGGACCATGTGAAGATTAAATGAGGTAATACAAGGCACTTCAGCCAAGGAAGCTGATAAGGGGTCCCACCCACCTCTGACTCACAGTGTCATTTGAAGTGAGGGCAGACAAAGAATATTGCTCCTGGAGGCAGGCAAGCTAGGTTCAATTGCTACGTGACCTAGGCTATGTTCATACCTAATCTGAGCCTCTTTCTTCTCATCCATAAAATGAGGATAACAATTACTATTTTATAGATTCGGGAAAATGCTTTAACAACACTCAGGAAAATATGGGTGATTAGGCTTCCAGAAGCCCACATCTCTTGCCCTGCTCACCTCCTGGCCATGTCCCAGCCACTCCCTACTTCTCCAAGCCCAGGAGACACAAGGCAGGCTTTGGGTACCCTGGCACTGCTTCGGCAGGCAACAGCTGGCAGGGCAGGGCATAGCTGCCAGGTGAGAACAGCAGGAAGTTTGCTCAGAGGGCAGATGCAGTAGCCCTCACACCATCTTACCTAGCTAGCTGGGCCCACCCAGCCCCGGGTCACCACCGGCATGGTCCCGGAAGCCAGAAGCTTGGCAAACATGAAGCCCGAGGCAGGGGGACCACATCGCACACTTGAGGGGCAGACCCATTCATGGCGCATTCTGGACGTGGCTCCCTGCAGCTGGGTGGGGCGGGCAGGCCGCTGTGGTCCCCATGCTCAAGAAGCTTCACTGAGCCTGGAGGCACAGGAGATCCGAGCCTAGCACCAGCTTCTCCACCATTCAGCTGAGTCAGACAAACTTAGTAGGGAAAGGGGAAAGGGACCAGGGGTGAAGCACTTATTTGCCCTACACTCAAGCTCTCTAATCTCATTTCACATTCGTGACAAGCCCGGTCAGTCATCGCACAGGTAAGCTAGGGCCACACATCAACTAAGCGGCAAAGCCCCAGCCAACGCCAACCATCACACCTCCCCGACCCGATCCCTAATCTCTCCATACCTCAGCTTTCTCTTCTGTAAAATGGACCTTACATTGCCTTTTAATCAGTGAGGCTTAAATCAGTGGGCATGAAAGTACATCATCAAATGAAAGCAAAGGAAGAGGATTGAGTTTTGCAGTAAATTCACTTCCCCATCTATCATCTCATTTCAGCCTAACAGCAATCCTAGGGAAAATTCCAGGATTGACAGAAAAAACTAGATGTGGTTCAGAGAGTCTAAGTCAAGAACACACAGCTTAAGAAAGCGTAGACACTAACAGCCTTATGTCCAACTAGACCCATGCTTTTTTTCTGCTGTTCTCACTGTGGTTGGGAGTGGGGAATCCCAGAGGCCTCCCACCCAGGCACTTCATCTAAGGCTCACATTTCATATGGGAGCCCCTGAGAGTAGGGGTTTTGTCTATTTTGTCCACTGCTTCATTGTAAGTGCCCTGCAGAATTAGGAACTCAGTAAATGTTGGTGAAATGCATGAAAGAATAAGCAGATGAATAAATAAGGACTCTGAGGCCCCAAGAGGGAAATGGGCCCACCCAAGTCATCAGCCTAGATGGCCTTCGTCTCTAACCTGGAGTTACCCACAGAGAGCAAGGCGCCTGGAGGCAGGGACAGCTAAGTGACCTTCCCATGGGGCCCAGATGCTGGGCTTTCAGTAGGAGGGCCAGGACGGCTCAGGCCCAGGGACAAGAAAGAACCATTAGCGGAAACAGCCTGACCAACATGAAACGATCCCAGCTCTGAGCCTAAGACGTGGCCTCTGAACCTGAGGACCGTGAGTACCCTGCAGTGGGTGAGTTCCTCCCTGGCTCAGCTGGGAAAGAAGGCTGAGTTCCCCCACCTGACATGCAGCTGTGGCCCGGACCCTGTTGGATCAACACAACTGTGTGTATTGACAACACCCACTCTCTGTCCGCAGGTCAGGCTGGGCAGGGAAGGACAGGTACCCTGAGGCATGATCTGGTTCCAACCAATAACTCACTGTGTGACCAGGTAGGTCACTGGTCTCTCTGAGACCCAGGTTTCTCATCTGAGAAGTGAAGAAGCCCCAGGGTTCTGCCCTTCCCTCTAAAGTCAAACCAAGGCCTGAACACTGGACTAAGGGACTTCCTTTGAACATGCTATTGTCTGTGACCTCAGGGAGTCACAGGCCAGAAGCAGGGACTAATCTGTTACCTTCTTTAACTCAGGATACATTTTCCTCTCTAACTCAGGGGAGAAGAGTGCCCAGGTCCCAGGCCAACTCATGGATATCTGGTTTAGCCCTTAATGCATGCAAATACAGTGCTTACAGAGTTGGGTAGGGGAACACACACCTCACAGCCAGCAGGCTCTGCCACCTTCTAGCTGTATAACCCTACCCTCTTTTTTTGTAAATAGTAATTCTTACCTTGCAGGTGGGCTGGACTGGGGAAGGTGCATGCAGGCCCCTGATATATGCAGGCACAGCAGACACTTGGTGAAAGGGTAAGTACATAATAAGAGCATGTAAGATACATGCATTCTCAACAGGGCAAAACTGGTTCTGGGAGTCTTGCTGATACTGTGTTTATGCATAAAGCACAGATATACATGCAGACCAAATATACAGTATATCTGTGGTATTAACATTCCATGAGGGAGGATTAAGGAAAAAAAGGCCTAAACAGTCTCCTGGGAGGGAGTGATTTAGAAAAACATGAGAAATATTGTGTAAATGTAAGATTTTTCCTCCCTTCCCTACCTCATCCCTGGGCTTTTGCACATGCTCCCCTGCCTGCTTAAGACACCTCTCTCCACCTTATCCACTTGGGAGAAGTTGACATCTGTTGTGCATCTATCGTGTGCCAGGCTCTGGGCTGAGTTCTTCATGTACATCATCTCAGGTGAGTACTATGAGCCGACTCATGGAAAAGACCCTGATGCTGGGAAAGATAGAGGGCGGGAGGAGAAGGGGACAACAGAGGATAAGGCGTTTGGATCGCATGGCATCACTGATTCAAGGGACATGAGTTTGAAAAAACTCCAGGAGATAGTGAAGGACAGGGAAGCCTGGTGTGCTGCAGTCCATGAGGTCGCAGAGTCAGATAGGACTTAGCAACTCAACAACAGCATGCAACTGCTATACAGGAATTTGCTACGTTTGTCATTCTTATGACTCCTGCTTTATTTCTGATGAGATGTTGATGTTCAGTGGGGTTGCATAATCTCCTGAAGTCCCATAGCTAGTTAGGGACAGAACCAGGAGAGGATCCCTATGAGTCTGACTCCTGTGGGTAAGTTCTTAACCCCTACACCACTCTGCCCAATACCATGCTAATCTCTACTGCCACTTCCTCCAGGAAGCCTTCCTGGATTTTTCCATGTCCCACAGGACCACATCTTCCCTCTTTCACAGCTTTAATGACTCTGATTTGTCAAAGCCTGCCTCTGTCAAGGGACTTAAAATACTTCCAGGAGTGATGATCAGCCTCCAGGACCCCAAAGCATAGCATTAGCTAAACCAGAGGAGAAACCCCACGGGAGTTTGTTGAGTAAATGCCTAATAGTGTGACCGGGCCCTACCTGTGGCCCCCACTCCCCGCAGCTGCATCTGACCTGCAGTTCTCCTTCTCTGAGGACTCCACAGTGAGGTAGTACAGGTCCCTGGAGAGGTGGTATGGGTCCCATCGAGGCAGCTTCTGGGTGCTGGCCTTGACCGACCACAGCAGGCCGAAGACCAGCAGCAGGCCACCTGCGCCGCAGCAGAAGAAGCTGGCCGACCTGAGCAGAGCCCCGGGGGCCTCAGGCTCAGGGCACCCAGTGGGCGGGGCCACCTGGCCGGGCGGGGGGCCTTGTCCCCTTCACTCCACCAGGCGAAGCAGAGGGTCCCAGCCACTAGGACCACCGTACCGCTGGCCATCACGCAGTAGCGCAGGGTGGAGGCCACGCAGGCCCTGTCACAAGTCTGGACAGAAAAGGAGAGAAAAGAGGAAACAAGCCCTGTGAGAGGCCTGCTGGGTACCAGATGCGGGTTTTAGTCCTGCCTGAGATCACTGCGCACTCTCGGAAGGGTTGTTTGACTCCTCTGTGCCCCTGCTTCCTCATCTGTGGAATGGGGTGATGCTTCCAGCCCTCCAGGGCTGCTCTGAAGGCCACAGATCATGTGTCCCAAGGTCCTGGCACCACACCTGGGACCTGGCAGGACTCAGTATGGATCCTTCCTGCCCTGCCTTCCCCCAGGACTCAGAGGCCTCATCTGCTTGGTGGTTATGAGATTCCTCTCTGTGTCTCCTGCAGGCTGGGAGGGAGGAGAGTGGACCCTGTGGGGTCCGCCAGGCCTTCCAGGAGAGGGGCTTGCTGCTTATGCGTTGTCTCACTTCACCCAGGTCACAATCTCGAAAGGGTGATGCTCTCATATCCATTTAATAGGCTTCCCAGGTGGCTCAGTTGGTAAAGAATTTGCCTGCAATGCAGGAGACCTGGGTTCGATCCCTGGGTTGGGAAGATTCCCTGGAGAAGGAAATGGCAACCCATTCCAATATTCTTGCCTGGGAAATTCCATAGACAGAGAAGCCTGGTGGACTACAGTCCATGGAGTAGCAAAAGAGTAGGATACGACTTAGTGACTAAACAACAACTACGAACCTCCATCTGACAGAGGAAGACACTGAAACCGGGGGCAGGTACCGGCGCCAGTGGGGAAAGGGCATTGAGAAGCCTGGATCTGAGATTCATAAAATTTCATGCAAAAAGATGGTTTTGTGGCCTTATTTTTAATGGTCATAATTTGGAAAGAGCCTAAATGTCCAACTATAGGGAAAAGGTGAATAAAACATGGCATAAAATCTAGATGGAATATTCATGACTGACTTAAAAAAAAAGTCAAGCTCAGCACAGGTATTTAACAACAGGGGCAAATTCTTATGATATCTGACTTTTTCCAACTTAGGTGTCAAATTAAGCACACAGTGTTATCTCAGTGAGGAAAAACAAAATGCCCAGGGGATGGAAAAAAACACCTGGGAAGAACCCTGGCTCCAGATTATACATTCAGGAAGGGATTTCTCCAAAACCAACATCCAGGTCATTGTACACGCTGTTCCCTCTCCCTGGTAAATTGCTATCATCAATGTCCTCTCCACCACGCTCAGCTTGACTCTCACCCGAGAAGCCTTCAAAGGAGACATTTTAAACTCAGAGTCCCCTGGGCCTTCATTGACCAAGCTGTTATCTCTCTGTTTGACTTCTCTTTGTGTCTTGTCCTCACCAGACAGCAAGCTCCCTGAGGGCAGGGTCTGTATCTGCCTCGTTTACAGCTCTATCCCCCAGTGCCTAGCACATAGTAGCTGCTCCATAAACAGGTGTTGAAGAAATTCTCCTAAATGAGAAACAGTGTTGCTGAATAAACCTTGTTGGGTGAAAAGCCCCTCTCCTAGCTGGGAGGGATTGGGAGAGGAGAGGGAATACTGCTACAGCACCCAGCTTTGGAGTCTGGTTTTGGTACTCTTACTCCTTGGAAGAAAAGTTATGACCAACCTAGATAGCATATTCAAAAGCAGAGACATTACTTTGCCGGCTAAGGTCCGTCTAGTCAAGGCTATGGTTTTTCCTGTGGTCATGTATGGATGTGAGAGTTGGACTGTGAAGAAGGCTGAGCGCCAAAGAATTGATGCTTTTGAGCTGTGGTGCTGGAGAAGACTCTTGAGAGTCCCTTGGACTGCAAGGAGATCCAACCAGTCCATTCTGAAGATCAACCCTGGGATTTCTTTGGAAGGAATGATGCTAAAGCTGAAGCTCCAGTACTGTGGCCACCTCTTGCGAAGAGTTGACTCATTGGAAAAGCCCCTGATGCTGGGAGGGATTGGGGGCAGGAAGAGAAGGGGACGACCGAGGATGAATGGCTGGATGGCATCACGGACTCAATGGACATGAGTCTGAGTGAACTCCGGGAGTTAGTGATGGACAGGGAGGCCTGGTGTGCTGCGATTCATGGGGTCGCAAAGAGTCGGACACGACTGAGCGACTGAACTGAACTGAACTGCAACTCACCAGCTGTGTCCTGGGATAAGCCTCCCAACTGCACCTGACCTGTCTCCTCATCCATACAGATGGATGGATGGAGATGCACGCTCTCCAGGAAAACTTACAGAATCCCCCTCTCCTCTTCCACAAGTTGAGCCAGTGAAGGAGAGGGCCGGGGACTCGTAGACCTCAGGAAGACTAATGGTCAGCCTTCCAAATGGGGCTTGCCCAGCCTAACAGGGTACATCTGAACGACACCCTGCTGTGCAGTGATTCAAAGACACAGTCCTCAGGGAGCTGAAAGTGGAGTCACTCAGTCATGTGCGACTCTTAGTGACCCCGTGGACTGTAGCCCACCGGGCTCCTCCATCCATGGGATTCTCCAGACAAGAATACTGGAGTGGGGTGCTATTTCCTTCTCCAGGGGATCTTCCTGAACCCAGGTCTCCCACATTGCAGGCAGACGCTCTAACCTCTGAGCCACCAGGGAAGCGCGCTTGGGGAGCTGAAGAGCATGTTCAAGATCTAGTAGGTGAGGCTTTAGATTTCAAAAGGCCACGTTTCCAGATGCGTTTAAAAACGTGTGTATGCATATATACGGAATCTAGAAAAATGGTACTGAAGAATTTATTTACAGGGCAACAATCGAGAAACAGACATAAGACAATAGACTTACGGACATGGGGAGAGGGGAGGAGAGGGTGAGAGGTATGGAAAGAGTGACATGGAAACTTACATTACCATATGTAAAACAGATAGCCAACAGGAATTTGCTGTATGGCTCAGGAAACTCAAACAGGGGCTCTGTATCAACCTAGAGGGATGGGATGGGGAGGGGGATGGGAGGGAGGTTCAAAAAGGAGGGGATATAGGTATATATATCATCAGCCATGAACAGGCTGATTCATGTTGAGGTTTGACAGAAAACAACAAAATTCTGTAAAGCAATTATCCTTCAATTAAAATGTAAATTTTTTTAAAAAGTGTGTATGTGTGTCTATGTACACATGTGAATGAGAAAGATAAAATGTATACACGAAATGAGGTGCTCGAGGAGTGGACCCCAATCTTCCTGAGCCTCCAGGCCACCAGAAGCATATAGAAACATGCCATTTGTAAATTACCTTTGGTTGTCTTCCGAATCTGTCAATGGGGCAAGTGCCTCCTAGCTCCAGTTCAAGGCATTTTCTCTGGGGAAGAAAAAGAACCTGACTACACTCTCTCCAAAGACAGCGAGGAAAGGCTGCAAATCGGTACCAGTAACCCTCCCCTATATATTGACACTTGACAGCTCCCCTTCACACCTGACATCTCATCTGACCACAGCTGAGGCAGATGGTGGGGCAGGGAAAGAAAGTCTTGTTTTGCAAATGACTAGACTGAGTCCACCCTTATGGCAGATAACACCACCTTTATGGCAGAAAGTGAAGAAGAACTAAAGAACCTCTTGATGAAAGTGAAAGAGGAGAGTGAAAAAGTTGGCTTAAAACTCAACATTCAGGGCGGGAGGGGGGAGGTGGGGGTCGGGATTGGGAGTTCATGTACACTCGTGGCTGATCCATGTCGATGTGTAGCAAAACGAATACAGTATTGTAAAGAAAAACAAACAAAAAAAAAAAAAAAAACTCAACATTCAGAAAACTAAGATCATGGCATCTGGTCCCATCACTTCATGGGAAATAGATGAGGAAACAGTGGAAACAGTGACAGACTTTATTTTGGGGGGCTCCAAAATCACTACAGATGGTGACTGCAGCCATGAAATTAAAAGATGCTTGCTCCTTGGAAGAAAAGTTATGACCAACTTGGACAGCTTATTAAAAAACAGAGACATTACTTTGCCAACAAAGGTCCATCTAGTCAAAGTCATGATTTTTCCAGTAGTCATGTATGGATGTGAGAGTTGGACTATAAAGAACCTGAGCACTGAAGAATTGATGCTTTTGAACTGTGGTGTTGGAAAAGACTCTTGAGAGTCCCTTGGACAGCAAGGAGATACAACCAGTCCATCCTAAGAAAATCAGTCCTGAATATTCATTGGAAGGACTGGTGCTGAAGCTGAAACTCCAATACTTTGGCCACCTGATGTGAAGAACTGGCTCATTTGAAAAGAACCCGAGGCTGGGAAAGATTGAAAGCAGAAGGAGAAGGGGATGACAGAGGATGAAATGGTTGGATGGCATCACCGACTTGATGGATATGAGTTTGAACAACCTCCAGGAGTTGGTGATGCATCACCAACTGTAAAGCAACTGTAAAGCATCACCAATTCTGTAAAGCAATTATCCTTCAATTTAAAAATAAATTTTTTTAAAAAAGTTTGTATGTGTGTATGCCAGGGAGGCCTGGCATGCTGCAGTCCATGGGGTCGCAGAGTCAGACACAACTGAGCAACTAAACTGAACTGAGACTGAGTCCAGGAAGATGAGAGACTTTACCAAAGCAGCATACAGCTTCTGTGTCAACCCTTGCACTGTAAGGTAACTTATGATGCTTTTAAATTTCTATAAAAGCAATAGTTCCTCATTGTGGAGGAGAGGAGAAAACCAGATAAGAGAATAAAAATGCAAATATCATTAACGCTGCCCATCAGAGATAAGCACGATTCACAGTGGATGCTTCCTTTTGGGTCCTCCTCTCTTGGCCTGCATACCTGATGATAGTGGCAGCAGGTGTGTACTGGGCATTTACAGGGGCTGGGAACCACACCCAGCAACTTCTAGGTGTCCCCCATCTTAATCCTTGCAACAGCACTAGGTCCCGAAGATACTAGAGCTTGCAAGGGTGACTCACAGCTTGTCTGAGGTCAATGCCAAATCTGAACCAGGTCTACTCTGACTCCCTGGTGGCTCAGATAGTAAAGAATCTGCCTGCAATGCAGGATACCCAGGTTTGATCTCTGGGCTGGGAAGATCCCCTGGAGAAAAAATGGTTACTCACTCAGTATTCTTGCCTGGAGAATTCCACGGACAGAAGAGCCTGGTGGGCTATACAATCCATGGGGTTGCAAAGAGTCAGACACAACTGAGTAACTAACACACACACACACACACACACACACACACACACACACACACGTCTAACTCAAATACCTGTGGGTGCACAGCTAGATAGATCTGTATTTTTCAGTATATAAAGTCTAGGCCATGCTGCGAATAGATGCATTTCTAAGTCTTTAGCTCAGGCAGTTCCCACTTTCTAAAGTGCCCTGCCCTCTTTCCTGACTACAATGCTCCCAGACCTCAGAGAAGCCCCTAGATCACCCCTAGCATGGTCTCACTGGATGCCGTGTCATCTTCTGTGTGAGTCACCCTCTCTCCATGTAGATTCCCCCGCTCCATGGGCAGGCAGAGCACACAATGACCTGCCACCCCTGGGCAGTGGAAGCTGTCAGTGTCTGCTGGATGAACGACAGACTGCTCTGTTGTGCAGTAGTTTTCATTATTTTTACAGATCGGGGTTCTGATGGATTATCAGCAGGATGTGCTCACCCAAGATCCCCCTGGTCCATTTCAGAGAGGTGGTACTCACCCTTCACAGGAGTGCACCCTGGACCCTGATGGGGCGCGGGGGGAGGAAGGAAGGGCTCCCTGCCCTGGAGGGCATGACCCCAGTCCAGCACCAGAGAAATGCCATTCCCAATCCAGTACTCAGGCTGCCAGGCTGGCCCCCTCCTTCCAGCTCCCTCCTATTCCAAGCCATGCAACCAAGTTCCTGCCACCTGGGGTCCTGTAAACCTGCTGCTCCCTCTGCCTGGGGAGCCCTCTGTCCCCATTCAGGGCCCTCATTTCACAACCCCCTTTGAGACCCATGCCAAACACCACATCCTTGCAGAAGTCTTTCTGCTACTACCATGCACACCTCTCACCAGCTAGAGTTATCACTCCATCAGTTCAGTTGCTTAGTTGTGTCCAACTCTTTGCGACCTCATGGACTGCAGCACGCCAGGCTTCTCTGTCCATCCCAACTCCCAGAGCTTACTCAAATTCCTGTCCATCGAGTTGGTGATGCCATCCAACCATCTCATCCTCTGCCATCCCCTTCTCCTCCTGCCTTCAATCTTTCCCAGCATCAGGGTCTTTTCCTATGAGCCAGTTCTTCACATCAGGTCGCCAAAGTATTGGAATTTCAGCTTCAGCACCAGTCCTTCCAATGAATATTCAGGACTGATTTCCTTTAGGATGGACTGGCTTGATTTCCTTGCAGTCCAAGGGACTCTCAAGAGTCTTCTCCAGCACCACAGTTCAAAAGCATCAATTCTTCGGCCCTCAGCTTTCTTTACAGTGCAGCTCTCACACCCATACATAACTATTGGAAAAACTATAGTTTTGACCAGACGGACCTTTGTCGGTGAAGTTATGTCCCTTTGACTATAGCCACTCTACTCTGTGATCTTGATCAGGGTGCTCAACATCTCTGAGCTCAAATTACTGCCTCCCGGGGAGGAGCAAGCTGAGAAGATGAAATGGGAGGCTGGCAAGCAGTGGCACTGCTGGACAGAGGAGGAACCCCGGCTCTGACACTGGGTGAGTTGCCTAGATCCTTCGTGCCTCCGTTTCCTCCTTTGTGAAATGGGCACAATAATATCCTGCTGTCCCCGCTACCAATCAGAGAAATTTAGGTGCCAGTTTTCTGTAAAGAACTAAACCATCTGAACAAGAAGTGTTCTGAACTGTCTTCACCATAACCCCGGGGCAAACTGAGGCTCCAAGCGCCAATGGCCCAAGGCCACCCGACGAGTCACAACACAGTTAGGAGGAGACTTGGGTGTCCAAACTCTGCGCCCTAAACCACTGAGGTCAGGGTGAAGGGAGGGGGACCAGGCGGGGCTGGCTTAGGAGGAGCCGAGCCGCTGCTGAAGACGGGGGGCGGGGCGGTGGCCCCGGTTAAGGAAGTTTATACCCACCTTGGGCGCTGTCATCGCGCCGTAGGGTCAGGCGTGGTCCCCGCGCGAGGAGCCCACGAATCCAGCGGGGGTGAAGACTGGGCG
>SJXQ01003640.1:225376-245560 GCA_006408695.1 Aepyceros melampus | reverse complement strand
CTGTCGAGCCCGAGGACGGCGCGAACCTGGGAAAGGCGGTCCCTCCGGCCTGCTGGGGGCGCCTAGCGTTAGGGGCGGCCCTGGCGACCGTCCCCCAGCCCTGCTCTCCACGCCCCCGCAGAAACGCTAACGTCCGGCTGCGGGTCTAGTCCAAGGGTCCCGTCCCGGTCCCGGGGGGAGCGGTGCCAAGCCCCCTTCACCACGCAGGGGCTCGGCCACCGGGTGGGGGCTTTGAGGGGCGCACGGAGTCCCGCTTGGCTGTCGACTCCGGTGATGACCAGCCCCGCTTCTGCCCCAGGCTTAGCAGACGGCTGCGGGGAACCTGCACTTGGGCTCTGGGACGGGACGCGGCCCGCCCCACCTCTCATCGGATCCGCGTCCTAGACGCTGGCAGCCGGACGGGCGGAGACTCCCGGGTGGAGCGGCTCCGGGTGGCTCCAGGTGCCGCGCCCGATCTTAAAGGAACAGCAAGACAGCTGGCTGGGGATGGGGTTTCCCAGGGTGAACAGGGTTGGGGGAGCGGCAAGACCTCTCTTAACTGCTACCTCCCTGAACTGTCGGCAATCAGCAGTCCTCGGGGGCCATCCCGCCCCTATGCTCCACGAAGCAGGCTTGGCTACGGGACAGGGAACTCCTACTCGCACCATTGCGCTCAGTCTGAAAGGGCTGTGGCATCCTGAGCAAGCCACAGGTCTTTCGAACCCTAACATCCCCAGGAGATAAGCGTTCTCAGAAATAACTGCCAGCCTTTAAGCGCTTAGGGTTCCCCTGGTGGCTCAGAGGTTAAAGCGTCTGCCTCCAATGCGGGAGACCCGGGTTCGATCCCTGGGCCGGGAGATCCTCTGGAGAAGGAAATGGCAATCCACTCCAGTATTCTTGCCTGGAGAATCCCATGGACAGAGAAGCCTAGTAGGTTACAGTCCACGGGGTCACAAAGAGTCGGACACGACTGAGTGACTTCACCTTCACCTTTAAGCGCTTCCCCAGCCTCTACAGGAATCAAATCACTGCCCCAGCCGGTGAGAGGCCAGGAGAGTGGAGTTGGAGAACAAGGCCTCCCACCTACTGTGTGACCTAACTTCTCTGAACTTATCCACTCCTGCATCAAAGGAGGGCTGGGACCCCACCCCACAGGTCTTCAGGTCACCCTTTCACAGGTGCAGGCTGGAGGCAGGTATTGTGGACAAGGAGGAGCCTGGAGGAAGGGTCAGCATGGGTGAAGCGTGTGTGTGAAAACTTCTGCTGGGGACTCCTGAGTTGTGAAGGGTAGGAATGGGGGGAGAGCCTCCAGGCTGAAGGAGCAGCATGTGCAGAGGGTGGGCCAAGTCATAGGCAGGTTAGACCTCAACAAGTTCACCTGGGTCAGAGGGAGGCAGTTCTGGACTAACTAGGGTCTGGGTTTTGTTTGTGTCTTTTCCAGCTGCTCCAATGAGCCCGGGGGGGGCTGGTCAGATTCCCTTCAGCCGTGGCCTAGAACTCCCCACCGAACTGGTGGAAACTAATTCCCTTTCCAGCCCAGGGACACAGGAGGCTACAGCAGGCTGCCCAGCGGAGATCTGAAGCTCAGAGAGGGGAAACCACTGTCTCAGAGTCACAGAGCAGGTCAGCAGCAGGGTCCAGGCCCCTCATTCTTAAACTCCTTGTCTTCAAGGAAATATGCCACCTGGGAGCTTTAGCGTTCTCTGCGCACTGACTCCTCTGACTGGTGAGGTCCTTTTACATGTCATCTCATTTTATTTTCACGGTGTGTGTGGTCTGTGTAAGTGTTCCCATTTTACAGACAGAAAGCTGAGGCTCAGAGAGGGGCAAAGGCCTGTGCAAGTCTAAAGAGTTCACAAGAGGCTGAGCTGACAAGGGACAGTTAGACCTCAAATCAAGACCTCCTTCAGCTTTGCTTTACTTAACCTGGAGGTGGGGACAAGCACTCCTATTGCTGTCCTTGTGGGCCTGCCCATGGAGGGTATGAGTGAACAGCTGGAGGCCATGAAGCTGTCAGCCCCACTCAGTTCTGCAAAGGCCGGGCTCCATGCAGGTGTGGGCCCTTCGCTGATCCAGACTCTCCTTTTCCTCCCTGCTGGGAGGCCTAGGGTCACAACTCAGAGGTTGATAATGTTGAAATCGAGTCCTGGCACAGCCCTGACCTTGCTGAAACCCGAGTCCCCTGGCCCAAGCTGGCCACTCAGGTCCTGGAGGTGGCCAGATTGTGATTTCTACACTGACTCACTTCCAGGCTGGATGACTCTGGTCCTATCCTTCTCTTTAAGCTGCTATTTTCTTATTTATAAAGTGGAGACCATGGTACTTCCCTCCCAAGGTAGCTATGAGGGCTCAGTGGTTTAGTAAGACCTTGCCCATAAGGAGCTGGCTTGGGTATGCTCTTGCATTACACAATGGCCCCGTCTGTGAATCTCCCTTAGTTGATGGGGACCTCCTTGAAGACAGGGAGCAGATGTGACTTGGAGCAGGGCCCAGCCAGACCCAGCAGGGCCAGGACTAGAGAGGACTGGGACTGGGTGGTGACTCAAATCCAAGGATCTGGTCCAGTTCTTTTAGCTCTGTTTTCCTCTCTCCCACTTTTGGAGGCTCTAATCCTAGCCCCCGAGTCTGTCGTGATGCCCAGGCACTGTGGAGACCATGCAGGCTTGGGAATACTTGCACATCCTTTCTGAACAATCAGACTTAGGCTTTCCCTGGCACCCCTGGGTGGCTCAAAGCAGAAAAATCAGTCACCAACTTCTGCCTCCAGGTATGGGGGAGGGGACTCACAGTTACTAGACGTCACCAGTCAGGGCTTTTCCCTTTCAGCTGCCACTTCAGCTAATTCATCAAGGCTGAGAGAGAAATATTAATACCTTCCCAGGGAACTGACTCATTTGAAAAACCCTGATGCTGGGAAAGATTGAAGGCGGGAGGAGAAGGGGACAACAGAGAATGAGATGGTTGGATGGCATCAGCGACTGAATGGACATGAGTTTGAGTAAACTCCAGGAGTTGGTGATGGACAGGGAGGCCTGGTGTGGTGCAGTTCATGGGGTCACAAAGAGTCAGACACGACTGAGCGACTGAACCGAACTGAACTGAAATGGGAGTCACACAACTAATTAAGTGGGGGGCTGTGAGTTGGAAGTGGCAGAGGAAGTGCTGAAGTCCGCATCTGTCTGAGTCTCCCACACCCACATGTATTTTTCCTTTTTTGCCACATTGGCCTCTCTTCAGTGGAGAGGAGGCTGGGCTGCTGCTCCCCACCTCTCACTGGCCTCTCTGCCCCCAGGCTGTCTGCCCTCCATCATGCACCAGCTTGAGGATCCAGACCAGCACCCCCATCAGTGTGACTCACCTCCCTAAACCTTTCAGTGCCTCCCACTGCCCTCAGAATAATGACACCAGCTTCATTGCCTGTACTCAGCTCATGCCCCTCCTGAACTACTGTTCCCCGTGTCCCAAGCACAAAGGCCCTCCTGCTTTACCAGCTTCACTTGGTGAACTCACACACTTCCCCTAAGACAGGTCACAGGTTCCCTTCTCTGGGTGACGTCACCTCAGTGTTCCAAAGGAGAATTATATGGTGCCTCTCCCAAGCCCCCGCAGGACTTTTTATCTTTTTATCTCCACTTTATTTTTTAAATATAAATTTATTTATTTTAATTGGAGGCTAATTACAATATTGTATTGGTTTTGCCATACATCAGCATGAATCTGCCACGGGTATACACATGTTCCCCATCCTGAACCTCCCTCCCACCTCCCTCCCCATACCATCCCTCTGGGTCATCCCAGTGCACCAAGCATCCTGTATCTTGCATCGAACCTGGACTGGCGATTTGTTTCTTATATGATATTATACGTGTTTCAATGCCATTCTCCCAAATCATCCCACCCTCTCCCTCTCCCACAGAGTCCAANACAGTCGGACACGACTGAGCGACTGAACGGAACGGAACGGAACTGACATGTTGCTTGAGATTCCTGACAACATGGCAGTCCCACAGAAGTAGTCAGATTTATTCAGTGGTTACTGACTAATTCAAGAGGGAGCCTTTTATGAGGCTCTGGTAAAAGCTGCAAGGCTTATTGTGATCCAGCTTGAAAGTTTCAGAATTTCACTCCTACCACTTCTGTTGTTCAAGCAAGTCTTCTAGGTCAACCCATACTCAAAGAGAGATAATAGACTCTTCTTCTCAATGAAGTAACATCAAAAGCATACACGGAGAGATAAATTTGGTGGTGACCATCTTGGAAATTGAGAGTCCCTTGGACACCAAGAAGATCCAACCAGTTAATCCTAAAGGAAATTAGTCCTGAATATTCATTGGGAGGACTGATGTTGAAGCTGAAACTCAATACTTTGGCCACCTGATGCAAAGAGCTGACTCATTTGAAAAGACCCTGATGCTGGGAAAGATTGAAGGCAGGAGGAGAAGGGGATGACAGAGGATGAGATTGTTGGAAGGCATCACCGACTCAATGGACATGAATTTGAGTAAGCTCCAAGAGTTGGTGATGGACTGGGAAGCCTGACATGCTTCAGTCCATGGGGTCACAAAGAGTCGAAATTAGTCCTGAATATTCATTGGGAGGACTGATGTTGAAGCTGAAACTCAATACTTTGGCCACCTGATGCAAAGAGCTGACTCATTTGAAAAGACCCTGATGCTGGGAAAGATTGAAGGCAGGAGGAGAAGGGGATGACAGAGGATGAGATTGTTGGAAGGCATCACCGACTCAATGGACATGAATTTGAGTAAGCTCCAAGAGTTGGTGATGGACTGGGAAGCCTGACATGCTTCAGTCCATGGGGTCACAAAGAGTCGGACACGACTGAGTGACTGAACTGAACTGATCTTGGCAATAAATTCTCACATTCTTTATAAAGTTTATTATGAGTACTGAGAGAATTGACTTATGTAATATGTGATTCACCCAATAAGCGGTGGTTAGATAGCATCACCAACCCAATGGACATGAATTTAAGCAAACTCCAGGAGATAGTGGAGGATAGAGGAGCCTGACAGGCTACAGTGCATGGGGTTGCAGAGTCAGATACAACTTAGTGACTGAACAAGAACAACAACACCATTTCTATATTACTATGTGAAAACGTATTTTTTAAAAGAATGTGTTGTTTGTAAGATGGCATTATTATTGTTAGTAGAAAAAGGAAAGAAAAATATGTTATCCTGTCTTTGTTAAAATTTTAACCCATAAAACTTAATTTTTATTTTGTCCCATGGACAAGGTGAATTTTTCCACATCTTAAACCAAATGAAGCAGTTAATAGCTGTTGTTTCCCTTCTTGTATGAGAAGTCTGAGGCCTCGAAAGACAGAATTAATTTCCTATATCAGGCAATTGTGATAATGGATGTTTTCCTGATACTTTTGAGTTAAAATTATTACATTGAGAGCAGCAAATGTGGCAAATACTTGGCCATTCCTCACCCTCCCCAGTCCCATGCCTTGCTCATGAATTATAATATTCTTTGCTGCTAAGGCAAAAGGCAGCCAGAGAATTTTTACTTTTCACAGTGAATAGTAGGACATGTGATCATGGAAGCAAGAAGTTGAGGCCATGATGTGAAATGATGTGAAAATGGGGTCATGAGCCAAGGAATGCATGGGGTCCCTAGAAACTGAAAAGGCAAATAAACAGTTTTTCCTCTTAGAGCTTCCAAAATAATCTAGCCCTGTCAAACTTTGATTTTAGCCCTGTGAAAGTCATTCCAGATTTCTGACCTCCAAAACTGTGGGAAAATAAATTTGTATTGCTTTAAGCCACTAAATACATGCATATTGTTACAAAAATAATAGTAAACTAATACTACTTACTTTTTAAGATGTGGCTACTATAAACTTTCAATTTCGTGTATGGCTTGCATTATATAATATTTATGTTGCACAGCTCTGGCATGAATGTTTTTTATTGTCTTCTAGTAATATTTTTATTTTCATAAGATTAAATATTTCAGTCTAAAAATCTTTTATTATTTTCATGGGACATTTTTCTTAATATGTTTCAATCAGTTGGTGGTATTCAAATGCCCCGAATTTTTCTAGTTGATGTTAGGGATAAAGAAATATTAGACATATTCAAGTTTGTGATTCAAGACATGTAGGAGTTAATAAAAAAGAAATATAAGAAGACCTGCATGGTCATAGGAGGCTTCATGGAGGAATATGGACTTGAGAGTTTAATGGTGGGTATATCTTGAATAATGGATGGAGATTTTGAGTAAATACAGAGTACGGAGCATGTACGTAAATACAGAGTATGGAATAAAAGTATAAAGGAGACAGAAAGTTAAATTGTAGATATAATTGCTAAATATTTATAATTTTCTTGTTTATTGCAACTGATACAAAGTTACTATAAAACTATGGTCTTCTAGGTAGGAGAGTTGATACAGGAGTGGGATGCATGAAAAAAATTGTTTAAGTACTAACACTTTTTCATTGAAAGTTTCAGGCAAAAATTGATAGGAGAGAAGCAAATGAGAAATTTTCACCAGAGTGTAATAAGCATATGAGAAGTTGACAGAGGAAGTGAATTTAATGGGTGGATGCTTTCTTATGAGAGAGAATCCTGAAACTCAGGGTCAGGAGCTTAGCTTGATGAGACTAAAAATAAGAAGTTATGAAAGCTTTGAGGGTTGCAATGATGTGATGAGAGTTTCTTAGAAGGATTCTTTTATAAACACTTTGCATATTGGTTTAAATAAGGGAGAACTGAGGTGAATAATCAATGAATAAGGATATGTTGTTATTGTGTAGTTGCTAAATTGCCTCTGACTCTTTTGCAACCCCATGGTCTGTAGCCTGCTAGGTTCCTCTGTCCATGGAATTTTCCAGACAAGAACCCTGGAGCAGGTTTCTGTTTCCTTCTCCAGGGGAGCTTCCTGATCCAGGGAATGAACCCAGGTCTCCTGCATTTGCAGGAGGATTTTTACCACTGGGCCACCAGGGAAGCCCTGGTGAATAATCAGTGAACAGGGATATGTTAGCTGCCCTCTAAGTAGGAGCAAAAGAGGTCTGGCTAAAGAGAACAATAAAGGGCATTAGGTACCTAGCCTAGAAAACCCCAAACGATTAATATATTTCCTAACCTTGACATTCTGTTTTGTTATTTAATGGAGACTTTTAATGTAGCATTCAAAAAATTAGTTAAATGACCCACTCAAGTTCAGTTATATTACTAATATAATTATAGGAATACTTTAAATACATCCTTATATTTCTAAAGGTTAATAATAGTATAGTATAAAGGGCACCAGCTATGGAATCAGCATGGTTTGAATTCAAATTCTGCCACATACCTGCAAATTCTATAACTTCTGTTAGTTTCAGTTTCCTCACATAATAGTGGTGTTCATAATACCTATCACAATGTTGTTTTAAAGTTAAGGTAGAAATAATATAGTTAAATACTCAGCATATCACAGTAAAATTCAGGAGATTGCAATACTATTTCATTCATCTAAATTCCATAAACTCAGTTATCTAGGCTCTGCAAATTATGAAAATGCAAACAGTATGACACTGAAAGATGAACTCCCCAAGTTGGTAGGTGCCCAATATGCTACTGGAGAAGAATGGAGAAGTCATTCCAGAAAGAAGAAAGAGACAGAGACAAAGCAAAAAACAAACAAACAAACAAACAAACAAAACCCACCCAGCTGTGAATGTGATGGGTGACTGAAGTAAAGTTCAATGCTGGAAAAAGCAATATTGCATAGGAACCTGGAATATTATGTCCATGAATCGAGGCAAATTGGAATCAAGTTTCATGAATCAAGGCAAACAGGAGATGGTAAGAGTGAACATCGACATTTTAGGAATCAGTGAACTAAAATGGACTGGAATGAGTGAATTTAACTCAGATGACCATTATATCTACCAATGTGGGCAAGAATCCCTTAGAAGAAATGGAGTAGTCATCATAGTTAACAAAAGAGTCCAAAATGCAGTACTTGGATTCAATCTCAAAACCTACACAATGATCTCTGTTTGTTTCCAAGGCAAGCCATTCAATATCAGACTAACCCAAGTCTATTCCCTGAGCCATAATACTGTAGAAGCTGAAGTTGAATGGTTCTATAAGAACCTACAAGACCTTCTAGAATTAACAACCAAAAAAGATGTCACCCTCATTATAGAGGACTGGAACGGAAAAGTAGGAAGTCAAGAGATACCTGAAATAATAGAAATAATAGGCAAATTTGGCCTTGGAGTACAAAACAAAGCAGACCAAAGGCTAATAGAATTTTGCCAAAAGAACGCAATGGTTATAGCAAACACCATCTTCCAACAACATAAAAGAAGACTACACATGGACATCACCAGATGGTCAATACCAAAATCAGATTGATGATATTCTTTGCCGCCAAAGATGGAGAATTTCTACATAGTCAGCAAAAACAAGCCGGGAGTGACTGTGGCTCAGATCATGAAATTCAGACTTAAAATGAAGATAGTTGGGAAGACCACTAAATCATTCAGGTATGAATCAAGTCAAATCCTTTACGATTATAGAGTGGAAGTGACAAATAGATTCAAGGGATTAGTTCTGATAGACAGAATACCTAAAGATCTATGGACATTGTACAGGAGGCAGTGATCAAGACCATCCGCAAGAGAAAGAAATGCAAACAGGCAAATGGTTTTCTGAAGAGCCCTTACAAATAGCTGAGAAAAGAAGAGAAGCAAAAGGCAAAGGAGAAAAGGAAAGACATACCCATTTGAATGCAGAATTCCAAATAATAGCAAGGAGAGATAAGAAAGCCTTCTTCAGTGATAAAGGCAAAGAAATAGAAGCAAATGAAAGAATGGAAAATACTAGAGATCTCTTGAAAATCAGGAATATCAAGGGAAAATTTCATGCAAAGATGAACACAAAAAAGAACAGAAAAGGCATAGATCTAATAGCATCAGAAGATATTAAGAAGAGGTGGCAAGAATACACAGGAGAAATATACAAAAAAGATCTTCATGACCCAGACAATCATGATGGTGTGATCACTCACCTAGAGCCAGATATTCTGGAATGTGAAGTCAAGTGGGCCTTAGGAAGCATCACTACGAACAAAACTAGTGGAGGTGATGGAATCCCAGTTGAGCTATTTCAAATCCTAAAAGATGATGCTGTGAAAGTGCCGCACTCAATATGCCAGCAAATCTGGAAAACTCAGCAGTGGCCACAGGACTGGAAAAGGTCACCTTTCATTCCAACCCCAAAGAAAGGCAATGCCAAGGAGTGCTCAAACTACCATGCAATTGCGTTCATCTCACACTCTAGTAAAGTAATGCTCAGAATTCTCCAAGCCAGGCTTCAACAGTACATGAACTGTGAACTTCCAGATGTGCAAGCTGGATTTAGAAAAGGCAGAGGAACCAGAGGTCAAATTGTCAACATCCATTGGATCATCAAAAAAAACAGGAGAGTGCAGGAAAATATCTAATTTGCTTTATTGACTATGCCAAACCCTTTGACTGTATGGATCACAAGAAACTGTGGAAAATTTGGAAAGAGATGGGAATAACAGACCCTCTGACCTGCCTCCTGAGGAATCTGTATGCAGGTCAGGAAGCAACAGTTAGAACTGGACATGGAACTGTTGACTGGTTCCAAATCGGGGAAGGAGTACGTCAAAACTATATATTGTCACCCTGCTTATTTAACTTACATGCAGAGTACATCATGTGAAATGCCAGGCTGGATGAAGCACAGCTGGACTCACGGTTGCTGGGAGGAATATCAATTACTTCAGATATACAGATGACATCACATTTATGGCAGAAAGTGAAGAAGAACTAAAGAGCCTCTTGATGAAAGTGAAAGAGGAGAGTGGAAAAGTTGGCTTAAAGCCCAACATTCAGAAAACTAAGATCATGGCATCTGGTCCCAGCACTTCATGGCAAATAGATAGGGAAACAATGGAAAAATCAGAGACTATTTTTTTTGGGCTCCAATGTCACTTCAGATGGTGGCTGCAGCCATGAAATTAAAAGAAGCTTGCTCCTTGGAGGAAAAGCTATGACTAACAAAGACAGCATATTAAAAAGCAGAGACATACTTTGCTGACAAAGGTCTGTCTAGTCAAAGCTATGGTTTTCCAGTAGTCATGTATGGATGTCAGAGTTGGACTATAAAGAAGGCTGTGTGGGTAAGAATTGATGCTTTTGAACAGTGGTGTTGGAGAAGACTTCTGAGAGTCCCTTGGACTGCAATGAGATCCAACCAGTCAATCCTAAAGGAGATCAGTCCTGAATATTCACTGGAAGGCCTGAGGCTGAAGCTGAAACTCCAATACTCTGGCCACCTGATGCAAAGAACTGAATCACTGGAAAAGACCAAGATGTTGAGCAAGACTGAATGGGGGAGGAGAAGGAGACCAGAGAGGGTGAGATGCTGGATGGTATCACCAACTCAATGGACATGAGTCTGAGTAGGCTTCAGGAGTTGGTGAGGACAGCAAAGTCTGGCCTGCTGTAATCCATGGGGTCTCAAAGAGTTGGACACGACTGAACTGACTGAGGCTCTGCAAAAATATAGAGAGAGGATTTTCCCTGATTCAAATTATATCTATCCTCACTATTTCAGGGGATGCTGCATGTGAATTGCAAAGGGAAACAGAAGGAAATAACTCTTTGCCTTTGACTTTATTAAGATCAAAATCTTACAGTTTAGAGGGAAGCATAATGACTTTTAACTCAAACAGATTGTTGTCTTACTTGATGACTGGAGAATCCACTCCTGTATAAATGTAACTCCATTGTAAATGTGTTGTATATGTTCAATTTCAGACTTTTTATAGAGTGCACACTGAAGAAAAGAGGTTCTGCTCAGTTCAGTTCAGTTCAGTTGGTCAGTCATGTCCAACTCTTTGCTACCCCATGGACTACAGCACAACAGGCTTCCCTGTCCATCACCAACTTCTGAAGCCTACTCAAACTCATGTCCATCACATCAGTGATGCCACTCATTTCATCCTCTGTCATCCTCTTCTCCTCCTTCCTTCATTCTTTCTCAGAATCAGGGTCTTTGCAAATGAGTCAGTTCTTTGAATCAGGTGGCCAAAGTCTTCTAATATCATGGCTGCAGTCACCATCTGCAGTGATTTTGGAGCCCCCAAAATAAAGTCTCTGTTTTCATTGTTTCCCTATCTATTTGCCATGAAGTGCTGGGACCAGATGCCATGATCTTAGTTTTCTGAATGTTGGGCTTTAAGCCAACTTTTCCACTCTCCTCTTTCACTTTCATCAAGAGGCTCTTTAGTTCTTCTTCACTTTCTGCCATAAATGTGATGTCATCTGTATATCTGAAGTAATTGATATTCCTCCCGGCAACCATGAGTCCAGCTTGTGCTTCATCCAGGCTGGCATTTCGCATGATGTACTCTGCATGTAAGTTAAATAAGCAGGGTGACAATATATAGTTTTGATGTACTCCTTCCCCGATTTGGAACCAGTCAACAGTTCCATGTCCAGTCTAACTGTTGCTTCCTGACCTGCATACAGATTCCTCAGGAGGCAGGTCAGAGGGTCTGTTATTCCCATCTCTTTCCAAATTTTCCACAGTTTCTTGTGATCCATACAGTCAAAGGGTTTGGCATAGTCAATAAAGCAAATTAGATATTTTCCTGGCACTCTCCTGTTTTTTTTGATGATCCAATGGATGTTGACAATTTGACCTCTGGTTCCTCTGCCTTTTCTAAATCCAGCTTGCACATCTGGAAGTTCACAGTTCATGTACTGTTGAAGCCTGGCTTGGAGAATTCTGAGCATTACTTTACTAGAGTGTGAGATGAACGCAATTGCATGGTAGTTTGAGCACTCCTTGGCATTGCCTTTCTTTGGGGTTGGAATGAAAGGTGACCTTTTCCAGTCCTGTGGCCACTGCTGAGTTTTCCAGATTTGCTGGCATATTGAGTGCGGCACTTTCACAGCATCATCTTTTAGGATTTGAAATAGCTCAACTGGGATTCCATCACCTCCACTAGTTTTGTTCGTAGTGATGCTTCCTAAGGCCCACTTGACTTCACATTCCAGAATATCTGGCTCTAGGTGAGTGATCACACCATCATGATTGTCTGGGTCATGAAGATCTTTTTTGTATATTTCTCCTGTGTATTCTTGCCACCTCTTCTTAATATCTTCTGATGCTATTAGATCTGTGCCATTTCCATCCTTTACTGTGCCCATTTTTGCATGCCATTTCCCCTGGTATCTCTAATTTTCTTGAAGAAATCTCTAGTCTTTCCCATTCTAATGTATTCCTCTATTTCTTTGCCTTTACCACTGAAGAAGGCTTTCTTATCTATCCTTGCTATTCTTCAGTACTTGGCATTAAATATGGTATGTCTTTCTTTTTCTCCTTTGCTTTCACTTCTCTGCTTTTCTTAGCTATTTGTAAGGCCTCATTAGACAACCATTACTAGCCTTTTTGCATTTCTTTTTCTTAGGGATGGTCTTGATCCCTGCCTCCTGTACAATGTCACGAACCTCTGTCCAAGTTCTTCAGTCACTCTATCAGATCGAATCCTTTGAATCTATTTGTCACTGCCAGTGTATAATCATAAGTGATTTGATTTAGGTCATACCTGAATGGTTTAGTGGTTTTCCCTACTTTCTTCATTTTAAGTCTGAATTTGGCAATAAGGAGTTCATGATCTGAGCCATAGGCACTTCCCAGTCTTGTTTTGGGTGACTGTATTGAGCTTCTCCATCTTTGGCTCCAAAGAATATAATAAATCTGATTTCAGTATTGACCATCTGATGAGGTACATATGCAGAGTTTTCTCTTATATTGTTGCAAAATGATGTTTGCTATGACCAGTGCATTCTTATGGCAAAACTCTATTAGCCTTTGGCCTGCTTCTTTCTGTACTCCAAGGTCAGATTTGCCTATCATTTCTATTATTGCAGGTATTTCTTGACTTCCTACTTTAGCATTCCAGTCCCCTATAGTGAGGAGGACATCTTTTTTGTGGTGTTAGTTCTAGAAGGTCTTGTAAGTTCTCATAGAACCATTCAACTTCAGCTTCTTTAGCATTTCTGATCAAGGCATAGACTTGAATTACTCTGATATTGAATGGCTTGCCTTGTAAATGAACAGAGATCATTCTGTAGTTTTTGAGATTGCATCTAAGTACTGCATTTGGACTCTTTTGTTAACTATGATGGCTACTCCATTTCTTCCAAGGGATTCTTGCCCACAGTAGTAGATATAATGGTCATCTGAGTTAAATTCATTCATTCCAGAAAAGAGGTTACATCCTATTATAGTTAATATTGTAGTCTCTGGATATGCCTACATTTGCCAAAAAGCATATTGCATTCTAACCCCTCAGTGTTGGTGATGGAGAACTCACTTCAGTTTAGGCTCTTGCTCTCATCTACTTAGAATGAGACCATCTTGCAGATGAGTGAGGAAATATTTCCCTCCGTTCTTCTTTTTTTCTTTTTACATAATATCATTTATATTTGAATCTAAAAATACAACAAACTAGTAAATATAAAAATGAATCAGACTTCAGATATAGCAAACAAACTAATGGTTATCAATGAGGAATTCGAAGAGGGAAGGGCAAGAAAAGGGTAGGGGACTAAGCGACTAAGTTTAGTCACTCAGTCATGTCTGACTCTTTGAAACCTCATGAATCGCAGCAAGCCAGGCCTCTCTGTCCATCTAACTCCCGGAGTTACCCAAACTCATGTCCATCGACTCTGTGATGCCATCCAGCCATCTCATCCTCTTTCATCCCCTTCATCTCCTGCCCCCAATCCCTCCCAGCATCAGAGTCTTTTCCAATGAGTCAGCTCTTCGCATGAGGTGGCCAAAGTACTGGAGTTTCAGCTTCAGAATCAGTCCTTCCAATGAACACCCAGGATTGATCTCCTTTAGGATAGGCTGGTTGGATCTCCTTGCAGTCCAAGGGACTCTCAAGAGTCTTCTCCAACACCACAGTTCAAAACATCAATTCTTTGGTGCTCAGCTTTCTTCACAGTCCAACTTTCACATCCATACATGACCACTGGAAGAACCATAGCCTTGACTAGATGGACCTTTGTTAGCAAAGTAAAATCTCTACTTTTTAATATGCTATCTAGGTTGGTCATAACTTTTCTTCCAAAGAGTAAGCATCTTTTAATTTCATGGCTGCAATCATCATTGGCAGTGATTTTGGAGCCCCGCAAAATTAAGTCTGACAGTGTTTCCACTGTTTCCCCATCTATTTCCCATGAAATAATAGGACCAGATGCCATGATCTTAGTTTTGTTTTTTTTTTAAATATAAATTTATTTATTTTAATTGGAAGCTAATTACTTTACAATATTGTATTGGTTTTGCCATACATTAACATGAATTCACTAAGGGTATACACCTCTTCCCCATGAAGAATCCCCCCTGCCACTTCCCTCCCCATACCATCCCTCTGGGTCATCCCAGTGCACCAGCCCCAAGTATCCTGTATCATGCATCAAGCCTAGTCTGGCGATTCATTTCACACATGATATTATACATGTTTCAATACCATTGTCCCACATCATCCCACCTCGCCCTTTCCCACAGAGTCCAAAAGACTGTTCTATACATCTGTGTCTCTTTTGCCATCTCTCATACAGGGTTATTACCATCTTTCTGAATTCCATATATATGTGTTAGTATACTGCATTGGTGTTTATATTTCTGGCTTACTTCACTCTGAATAAGAGGCTCCAGTTTCATCCACCTCATTAGAACTGATTCAAATGTATTCTCTTTAAAGGCTGAGTAACACTTGAATGTATATATGTACCACAGCTTTCTTATCCATTCGTCTGCTGATGGAAATCTAGATTGCGTCCATGTCTTGGCTATTATAAACAGTGCTGCGATGAACATTGGGGTACACGTGTCTCTTTCAATTCTGATTTCCTCGGTGTGTATGCCCAGCAGTGGGATTGCTGAGTCATATGGCAGTTTTATTTCCAGTTTTTTAAGGAATCTCCACACTGTTCTCCATAGTGGTTGTACTAGTTTGCATCCCCACCAACAGTGTAAGAGGGTTCCTTTTTCTCTACACTCTCTCCAGCATTTATTGCTTGTAGACTTTTCGATAGCAGCCATTCTGACTAGCGTGAAATAGTACCTCATTGTGGTTTTGATTTGCATTTCTCTGATAATGAGTAATGTTGAGCATCTTTTCATGTGTTTGTTAGCCATCTGTATGTCTTCTTTGGAGAAATGTCTGTTCAGTTCTTTGGCCCATTTTTTTGATTGGGTATTTTTCTGGAATTGAGCTGTAGGAGTTGCTTGTATATTTTTGAGATTAGTTGTTTGTCAGTTGCTTCATTTGCTATTATTTTCTCCCATTCCGAAGGCTGTCTTTTCACCTTGCTTATAGTTTCCTTTGTTGCGCAGGAGCTTTTAAGTTTAATTAGGTCCCATTTGTTTATTTTTGCTTTTATTTCCAATATTCTAGAAGGTGGGTCATAGAGGATCCCGCTGATTTATGTCAGAGAGTGTTTTGCCTATGTTTTCCTCTAAGAGTTTTATAGTTTCTGGTCTTACATTTAGATCTTTAATCCATTTTGGTTTATTTTTGTGTATGGTATTAGAAAGTGTTCTAGTTTCACTCTTTTACAAGTGGTTGACCAGTTTTCCCATCACCACTTGTTAAAGAGATTGTCTTTTCTCCATTGTATATTCTTGCCTCCTTTGTCAAAGATAAGGTGTCCATAGGTGCGTGGATTTATCTCTGGGCCTTCTATTTTGTTCCACTGATCTATATTTCTGTCTTTGTGCCAGTACCGTACTGTCTTGATGACTGTGGCTTTGTAGTAGAGCCTGAAGTCAGGCAGCTTGATTCCTCCAGTTCCATTGTTTTTTCTCAATAGCTTTGGCTATTCGAGGTTTTTTTGTATTTCAATACAAATTGTGAAATTATTTGTTCTAGCTCTGTGAGAAATACCATTGGTAGCTTGATAGGGATTGCATTAAATCTATAGATTGCTTTGGGTAGTATACTCATTTTCACTATATTGATTCTTCTGATCCATGAACATGGTATATTTCTCCATCTATTAGTGTCTTCTTTATTTCTTTCACGAGTGTTTTATAGTTTTCTGTATATCAGTTCAGTTCAGTTCAGTCACTCAGTTGTGTCCGACTCTTTGTGACCCCATGAATCACAGCATGCCAGGCCTCCCTGTCCATCACCAACTCCTGGAGTTCATTCAGACTCATGTCCATCGAGTCAGTGATGCCATCCTGCCATCTCATTCTCTGCTGTCCCTTTCTCTTCTTTCCCCCAATCCCTCCCAGCTTCAGAGTCTTTTCCAATGAGTCAACTCTTCACATGAGGTGGCCAAAGTACTGGAGTTTCAGCTTTAGCACCATTCCTTCCAAAGAAATCCTAGGGCTTATCTCCTTCAGAATGGACTGGTTGGATCTCCTTGCAGTCCAAGGGACTCTCAAGGGTCTTCTCCAACATCACAGTTCAAAAGCATCAATTATTCGGTGCTCAGCTTTCTTCACAGTCCAACTCTCACATCCATACATGACCACAGGAAAAACCATAGCCTTGACTAGACGGACCTTTGTTGGAAAAGTAACACTCTGCTTTTCAATATGCTATCTAGGTTTGTCACGGAGAAGGCAACGGCAACCCACTCCAGTACTCTTGCCTGGGAAATCCCATGGATGGAGGAGCCTGGTGGGCTACAGTCCATGGGGTCGCAAAGAATCGGACACAACTGAGCGACTTCACTTTCACTTTTCACTTTCCTGCACTGGAGAAGGAAATGGCAACCCACTCCGGTATGCTTGCCTAGAGAATCCCAGGGACTGGAGCCTGGTAGGCTGCTGTCTATGGGGTCACACAGAGTCGGACACGACTGACTTGACTTAGCAGCAGCAGCAGCATCTAGGTTTGTCATAACTTTTCTTCAAAGGAGAAAAGACCTTCTATATATAGGTCTTTAGTTTATTTAGGTAGATATATTCCTAAGTATTGTATTCTTTTTGTTGCAATGGTGGATGGAATTGTTTCCTTAATTTCTCTTTCTATTGTCTCATTATTAGTGTATAGAAATTCAAGGGATTTATGTGTGTTTATTTTATATCCTGCACCATTTTATATTCATTGATTAGCTCTAGTAATTTTCTGGTGGAGTCTTTAGGGGTTTCTATGTAGAAGATCAATGTCATCTGCAAACAGAGTTTTACTTCTTCTTTTCAAATTTGGATTCCTTTTATTTCTTTTTCTGCTTTGATTTCTGTGGCCAAAACTTCCAGAACTATGTTGAATAGTAGTGGTGAAAGTGGGCACCCTTGTCTTGTTCCTGACTTTAGGGGAAATGCTTTCAATTTTTCACCATTGAGGATAATGTTTGCTGTGGGTTTGTCATATATAGCTTTTATTATGTTGAGGTATGTTCCTTCTATTCCTGCTTTCTGGAGAGATTTTATCATAAATGGATGTTGAATTTTGTCAAAGGCTTTCTCTGCATCTATTGAGATAATCATATGGCTTTTATTTTTCAATTTGTTAATGTGCTGTATTACATTGATTGATTTGTGGATATTGAAGAACTCTTGCATCCATGGGATAAAGCCCACTTCGTCATGATGTATGATCTTTTAATGTGTTGTTGGATTCTGATCACTAGAATTTTGTTAAGGATCTTTGCATCTATTTTCATCAGTGATATTGGCCTGCAGTTTTCTTTTTTTGTGGCATCTTTGTCAGGTTTTGGTTTTAGGGTGATGATGGCCTCATAGAATGAGTTTGAAAGTTTACCTTCCTCTGCAATTTTCTGGAAGAGTTTGAGTAGGATAGGTGTTAGCTCTTCTCTAAATTTTTGGTAGAATTCAGCTGTGAAGCCGTGTGGACCTGGGCTTTTGTTTGTTGGAAGATTTCTGATTGCAGTTTCAATTTCTGTGTTTGTGATGGGTCTGTTTAAATTTTCTATTTCTTCCTGGTTCAGTTTTGGAAAGTGGTACTTTTCTAAGAATTTGTCTATTCTTTCAAGTTGTCCATTTTGTTGGCATATAATTGCTGATAGTAGTCTATTATGATCCTATTTCTGTGTTGTCTGTTGTACTGTCTCCATTTTCATTTTTCTAATTTTATTGATTTGATTTTTCTCCTTTGTTTCTTGATGAGTCTGGCTAATAGTTTGTCAATTTTATTTATCCTCTCAAAGAACCAGCTTTTGGCTTTGTTGATTTTTGCTACTGCCAGAGGCCAGCTCCAGCAGCCAGGGAATCAGCCTGAAGAGGTGAGCAGTGTCAGCGGACAATGATGTAGACTTCGACTCGAGGTACAGTACTACATGTTTATTTCAAGCTTCAGGTTTTCTTTTATACTTTGACAAAAGCATTAGGTCAGAGGTTTGACATTTTTAGTTTCCTCTACCCAGATTTATTGTCTCCAGAAATCACTGTTGCCCTAAAACAGAGTTCTTGCTTCAGCGATTCTCTCAGAATCAGCTTTACTATCTATTATCTACTTTCTCTTATGTGTCCTCTACTTAACTTGTGGTTACATTGCAACTCATGCTACATTCCTCAGTTTATTTCTTATCTTTCTAAGTCCTGTTTGCCCCTAGCATCTTAAGATCACTGTCTCCTAAAAAGGCTTCTAGCTTTTCTTAATTTTCCTAAACCCTAAGCTCAGCAAACTTCTTTTGCCATAAACATTCTCCTCACAAACAGGTCTCAGATAACAATCCTTCCCATGGCCTCAAGCTGTGGCCTACATGCTCATCCTGGAACATTCTTTGTAAAGATCCTTGAACAAATGTCAATGGTTACTCTATAGATTATTTTCTGGGCACAACTGCAGAAGGCTTTGTGCTTTCTCATACTCTCTCAAGAACAATAACCACCTTAACATTCTTTCCCGCCAACTCAACCAAAGAAAGGAAAGAAGTCAGAATCACAAAACCTAACTCCTCTATCCTGGGACTGTGCCTGCGAGATGAAGAGAGAGAGGTGGGGGCAGTGCCTCCATTTTGTCAGTAATGCCTAACACTGCTCCCAACATGCTATGGTCTCTTTTGTTTCTTTCGCATTTATTTCTGCCCTAATTTTTTAAGATTTTTTTCCTTCTACTAACCCCGGGGTTCACCATTTCTTCCTTTTCTAGTTGTTTTATGTGTAGAGTTAGGTTCTTTATTTGACTTTTTTCTTGTTTCTTGAGGTATGCCTGTATTACTATGAACCTTCCCCTTAGCACTGCTTTTACAGTGTCCCACAGGTTTTGGGTTGTTGTGTTTTCATTTTCATTCATTTCTATGCATATTTTGATTTCTTTTTTGATTTCCTCTGTGATTTGTTGGTTATTCAGCAGCGTGTTGTTCAGCCTCCATATGTGGAATTTTTAATAGTTTTTTTCCTGTAATTGAGATCTAATCTTACTGCACTGTGGTCAGAAAAGATGCTTGGAATGATTTCAATTTTTTTTGAATTTACCACAGCTAGATTTACGGTGCAGGATGTGGTCTATCTTGGAAAAGGTTCTGTGTGCATTTGAGAAAAAAGGTGAAATTCATTGTTTTGGGGTGAAATGTCCTATAGATATCAACTAAGTCTAACTGATCTATCATTTAAAGTTTGTGTTTCTTTGTTAATTTTCTGTTTAGTTGATCTATCCATAGGTGTGAGTGGGGTATTAAAGTCTCCCACTATTGTTGTGTTATTGTTAATTTCCCCTTTCATACTTGTTAGCATTTGTCTTACATATTGCAGTGCTCCTATGTTGGGTGCATATATATTTATAACTGTTATATCTTCTTCTTGGATTGATGCTTTAATCATTATGTAGTGTCCTTCTTTGTCCCTTTACACAGCCTTTGTTTTAAATTCTATTTTATCTGATATGAATATTGCTACTCCTGCTTTCTTTTGGTCTCTATTTGCATGGAATATCTTTTTCCAGCCCTTCACTTTCAGTCTGCATGTGTCTCTTGTTTTGAGGTGGGTCACTTGTAGATAACATATACAAGGGTCTTGTATTTGTATCCATTCAGCCAGTCTTTGTCTTTTGGTTGGGGCATTCAACCCGTTTACATTTAAGGTAGTTATTGATAAGTATGATCCCATTGCCATTTACTTTATTGTTTTGGGTTCAAGTTTATACACCCTTTTTGTGTTTCCTGTCTGGAGAAGATCCTTTAGTATTTGTTGGAGAGCTGGTTTGGTGGTG
>SJXQ01003640.1:213040-225074 GCA_006408695.1 Aepyceros melampus | reverse complement strand
TGGTGTGTTTAACATTGTCCCAGAGGTCTCTGAGATTGTCCTCATTTCTTTTAATTTGTTTTTCTTTTTTCCTTTCTGATTCATTTATTTCTACCATTCTATCTTCTATTTCACTAATCCTATCTTTTGCCTCCATTATTCTACTATGTGTTCCCTCCAGAGTGTTTTTTTTTAATCTCATTTATTGCATTATTCATTATATATTGACTCTTTTTAATTTTAATTTTTTAATTTTCTAGGCCCTTGTTAAACCTTTCTTGCATCTTCTCAATCCTTGTCTCCAGGCCATTTATCTGTGATTCCATTTTGTTTTCAAGATTTTGGATAATTTTTCACTATCATTATTCAGAATTCTGTATCAGGTAGATTCCCTATCTCTTCCTCTTTTGCCTGGCATTTATCCTGTTCCTTTACCTGCTAGATATTCCTCTGTCTCTTCATCTTGTTTATATTGTTGTGTTTGGGGTGGCCTTTCTATATTTTGGCAGTTTGTGGAGTTCTCTTTATTGTGGAGTTTCCTCACTGTGGGTGGGGTTGTACAGGTTGCTTGTCAAGGTTTCCTGGTTAGGAAGCTTGTGTCGGTGTTCTGGTGGGTGGAGCTGGGTTTCTTCTCTCTGGAGTGCAATGAAGTGTCCAGTAATGAGTTATGAGTTTTCAATGGGTTTGGAGTGACTTTGGGCAGCCTGTATATTGAAGCTCAGTGTTGTGTTCCTGTATTACTGGAGAATTTGCGTGGTATGTCTTGCTCTGGAACTTGTTGGCCCTTGGGTGGTGCTTGGTTTCAGTGTAGGTATGTAGGCATTTGATAAGCTCCTGTCGATTAATGTTTCCTGGAGTCAGGAGTTCTATGGTGTTCTTAGGATTTGGATTTAAGCCTCCTGCTTCTGGTTTTCAGTCTTATTTTTACAGTAGCCTCAAGACTTCTCCATCTATACAGCACTGTTGATAAAACATCTAGGTTAGAGATGAAAAGTTTCTCCATAGTGAGGGACACCCAGAGAGGTTCACAGAGTTACATGGAGAAGAGAAGAGAGAGGAGGGAGATAGAGGTGACCCAGATGAGATGAGGTGGAATCAAAGAGGAGGGAGCAAGCTAGACAGTATTCTCTTCCTTATGCACATTCCACACTCTGGACAACTCAGAGATGTTCACGGAGTTACACAGAGAAGAGAAGAGGAAGGAAGGAGACAGAGGTGGCCAGGAGGATCAAGGGGGGAATCAAAAGAAGAGAGATAAATCCAGCCAGTAATCAGTTCCCTAAGTGTTCTCCACCGTTTGTAACACACAAAGAGATTCACAGAGTTGGGTAGAGAGAGGGGAGGGAGGAGATAGAGGCAACCTGGTGGAGAAAAAGGAGAGCCCAAAGGGGGAGAGAGAGCAGCTAAGCCAGTAATCTCACTCCCAAGTAAAAATGGGTACTGAAGATTGGGTTCTTAAAGGTACAAAATTGATAACAAATACCAAAAAGTAAAGATTAAAAATCTAGAGTAGAGGTTGGATTTTCAAAAATACATTAAAGAAAAAAAGTCACAAAATTATAAAATATATATATATGAAGTTTGCTTTAAAAAAAATAGGGTCCCCCCCTCTCTCTCTCTTTTTTTTTTTTTGCAAAGTAATAGTAGGTTATAAAAATGAAAATTAAAGGAGTAATAGAGGACTTAAAATTTTTTTTTTAAATTTAACAAAAATAAAGAATGATAGTAAAAAAATATTAGTAAAATATATCTAGGACTTTCTCTGGTGGTGTTGTGGGCAGTGTGGGGTCAGTTCAATTTTGGATAGTTCTTTGATCCAGCTTATATTTCTCAAGATCTATAGGCCCCTTCCTATGTATTCAGTACTAACTACAGGGTTTTAATCTATTGCACCTGTCATGTCCAAGGTGGTTCCCTCTGTTTTAGCTTCTGTTTGCCTGCCTCTTCAGTGTCTAATTTCCGCCCTGACACAAAGGGGCAGCGGTGAACACTTTTTAGACTCACTTGTTCAGTCGTGCTGTGGGGAGGGAGGGACGCTGCCAACAGATAACACTGGCATGTGCTCTCAGTGACTCAGCCACACTAGGTTTGCCTCTGCTTACAGCGTGTGTGCTTTCCCGCCTAAACTACTTAGGCTCTAGGTTGCTCGGGAACTGTCTGCCCTGGGTTGTGTGCACTTCCCAGGTCTAAGCCGCTCAGTTTCAGGTACTCGGGTAGTCCTCAGAGGCGCAGACTTGGGTGCGCCTGCGTTTTGTGCCCTTCCCAGGTCCGAGCAGCTCGGGTGACCAGGTGTTTGGCAAGTGTGGTCACTGCAACTTATCGCCTCCCCCATCCCTGCTGCTTGGTTTTCTGGGTGTACAACCAGCGCACCTTCTCAGGTGGATGTTGACCATCCAGAATCCCAAGAAGTCTTAGTTAGCAACGAAGCCTGCCTGCAGTTTGGGAGATAATGCCTCTCTGGGGCCGTGATTGCCCCCTTCCGGCTCTGGCTGCCTGTCACCGGAGGGGAATGGTCTGCAGCCGGCTAGCTCTGCTCAGTCCTCTGTTCTGTGAGTGGGCCTGATGGTTACTTAGGTTAGGGCTTTTTGCGTAGCTCTAGTCAGTCCTTTGTTCTGTGAGCAGGCCTGGTGGTGTCTTAGATTAGGGCTTTTCACGTGGTAGCTATCCCACCATCTGGTTTGCTAGCCCGTTAGTTCTCTCAGATTGCCCTCGGGGCATTCAGGCCTGGTCCTTACTCTAAGCTATGCAGCCCACTCCTCCCTGCCCAGCCCCACTTGCTAGTGGCAGATGCAGGCGTCTGCGCTGCTTCTCTGTTGAGGGAGTTACTGTTGGGCACGTAATCTGTGAGTTTTCATTATTTATTTATTTTTCCTCCTGGTTATGTTGCCCTCTGTGGTTCCAAGGCTTGCCACACACTCGGCAGTGAGAGTGTTTCCTGGTGTTTGGAAACTTCTCTCTTTTTTAAGACTCCCTTCCCGGGATGGAGCTCGGTCCCTATCTCTTTTGTCTCTCCTTTTGTCTTTTATATTTTTTCCTACCTCTTTTCGAAGACAATGGGCTGCTTTTCTGGGTGCCTGATGTCCTCTGCTGGCATTCAGAAGTTGTTTTGTGGAATTTACTCAGCGTTCAAATGTTCTTTTGTGAATTCGTGGGGGAGAAAGTGGTCTCCCAGTCCTATTCCTCCACCATCTTAGGACCACCTCCTCCTCTGTTCTTTTGTTTCAAAGGATGTGAACGTTAGGTGACTTAGTATACTAAATTGAACTGGGAATTTTTTTTTCTCCCACAAATGAATAACTACTTAACATTTGCCAACCAATTCTTTATGATTAGGAATAAAATAGGCCCTGTCTGAGGAGATACACTGCAGTATCATCTGATGTAGTCATTTTATTTTTCTTTATACTTTTATTGTGTTTTATACACAGATAATATATGTATCTCTTGATTTGCTTTGTTAGAGACTGTAAATGAAACTTCAGAAAACCATCTTGAAAATCACAGAGTGAAACAAGAGTTGGGAACATTTTTTTTCCTCCTTATCATCATTGTTGCTTTCAGTTGAATAAATGTACATTTCTTGCTGACTGCAGAAAAAGCCATTAAAAAGCTGTTCCCAGCTAAAAGGTTTCAACACATAGAGAATTATATCACTTGTTTCATTCCACTCCCACCCCTTAGCAGAGACAGACGTGCTTATAAGAGCCAAATCAAAGAACATTTGTTTGAATGATCTGTAATCAGCACTGCTGTTGTCCATGGAAGCTGTGAACAGTTCTACCCCCTTTAAATCCTTGTACCTGGAAAACTGCATGTATTGCTTTCAGTTTAAGCACAAGTACTGTAATGTTAATATTAAAATAAAATAATGGATAACTATCATATTAATATTTCAACAGTGAATGTAATAGTGATTTAAAATGCTATAAAAATAACAAATATCAAATGCAAATAGTAAGAATTAAACAAACAACAAAAAAATCTGTTATCATTGCTAAGCTGCAACAGCCTCAACTAATGAGATGGCAGAGTGCTAGAAATCAGTCAAATTATTCTACAATGGTTTCCTCTGAACTGCACAATTTCCTGATAGAAAAATTCAGGTTGATATCTCTGTCATCTCCTTTGTGACACATTGCTTGAATTCTGACTTTAACATAAGGAAAGAATTTTACAAACTGGTATATTTCTAAATGTGATTAATTTACTCAGTATAAGAAAATATTTAACATTAGGTTGTTCCGTTTTTAAAACTTTTTATTTTATATTAGGGTATAGCTAGTTAACAATGTTATAATGGTTTCAGGTGTACAGCAAAGGGACTTAGCTATATATATACATGTATCCATTTCCCCCCCAACTCCCCTCCCATCCAGGATACCACATAGCATGTCAGGTCATTTTTACACTGTTCCAGACATGATGCAGAAACAAGTGATTCAAGAAAAACAATCATATCTGCATGTTCTTTTAGAGTTTACAAAAAAACTTTCACCTAAATTCTCATTTCATTTTCACAATAATCTTATGAGGTAGTTAGTAAGATGGTCAGAGTCATTACTTTTCAGGGGATAATATATAATTATAATAATAAATGTATAGTATATACATTTTTCCCCTGCCAACTTGACCCCATTGAGTCATTTTTTCCCTAAAAGATAGAGACTTTCTTGGAAGTGAACAGTCATCCTCCTGGGACAGTTTCCCTGTTAGATTACTTCTCAAAGTGCAGTAACATTAATGTACACATTGCTCTTAAAATACAGTATAATGAATAAAACCTATAAGCCAGGTCTCCAGAAAGAGTTGAATAGCACAAAAACAAGACATAAACCAGTTGCATGAACTTGGCGAGAAATGGGGTATATTTCCATGTAAGGAATTTTCTAAATCAACAATGCTGCTGCTGCTGCTAAGTCGCTTCAGTCATGTCCGACTCTGTGCGACCCCATAGACAGCAGCCCACCAGGCTCCCCCGTCCCTGGGATTCTCCAGGCAAGAACACTGGAGTGGGTTGCCATTTCCTTCTCCAATGCATGAAAGTGAAAAGTGAAAGTGAAGTCTTTCAGTCGTGTTCGACTCTTAGCTCCCCCATGGACTGCAGCCTACCAGGCTCTTCTGCCTATGGGATTTTCCAAGAGTACTGGAGCAGGGTGCCATTGCCTTCTCCAAAATTAACAATAGTCTTTCTAAATTAACAATAGTTCTTAGAGATTATGGTTCCTTTGAATTTAAAAATGGTAAGGAGAGAAAGGAACTTCTCTAGTGGTCACCAGTAAAGAATCTGCCTGCTGATGTAGGAGACATGGGTTCAATCCCTGGGTAGGGAAGATTCCCTGGAGGAGGACACAGCAATCCACTCCAGTATTCATGCCTAGAGAATCCCATGGACAGAGGAGCCTGGTGGGCTATAGCCATGGGGTCACAAAGAGTCAGACATGAAGCTATTTAGCATGTAAGAAAAAGAGAACTCAGTATCCTCAGTCCTTCACAAATGTATTTAGTGTTATTTGATGTGTTTTTAAAATTAAATTTTACAGTAAGAAAAGCAGCAGTAGTTTAAATGAGACTAACTACATTGCTCTGACTGAAGTCTTCTTTTGTGTGTGTGTGTGAAATTAGAATACTGACCACAATATTTCCCACTTCAGAAAAATAAAATCAAAAGAAGGGTAACTGATTGGATTATATACAAGATGAGTGTGGGTGGAAATGAATGGTTTGGAATTCAGTTTGGTTTATGTAAGTAAAATTGTTTTCCTTAAGTCACAAGAGTTGGCAAAATTTGGTTTGCTTTACCTCCAGTTCCATTAGAAATAGGAATTGTAAAAATAAGTATTTATAAAATCACACACATACATATGTGTAAATTAATTACAAAAGGGAGCAAAGTTTTATGAATCTTAAAAGTGGGAATTAAAAGTTTCAGCTTACTCTAGCTTTATTCAAAACTTCTTTTATGGCATTATAAAGAAAAAAATGATTCAGGCATAAACAACTTACAATTAATCACATTTATCAAAATATAAATAGTATGGCTTTTTTTATTTAAAAAATATATAATATTTTGTGACTATTTCAGGGCTTATATCAGTGGCTATTTCAGGATAATAAATATAATAAAGGAAGTATGTAGAAGTACCATAGAGAAGAGAGGAAATTACTAATAACCTCACAGTATAAGAATAACTCTTGTAACATTTTGTTTAATTCTTCCAAAACTTTGGTCTTCTATGTTTTGCGATAGTCCCATTGAATCATAAGCTTGGACATTCACAATACAGGTCAGGGCAATGAGAGATAGAAACTTAAAGAAGCAGAAGGGAGTCCATAAGAAGTAGCAGCATTTAAAGCTAAGACATGTTTCATGTTATAGATCAAGCCAGAGTTTAAAAGTAGTAGAAGGTATAGTACCATCTGCTTTTAGACCAGATGTACCCAGGGGAAAAACTAGGTTTATCTTGTGACTATGACATGTCTGAGAGCATGTAAAGCTTAAGTTAAAGAAAAGCACAAAATTGCATTACATTTTAAAGGGAGTTATGCTATTATATTACAGTATTCAGTATTTTTAATTTATAAACCACAGGCCTAATAAATTGCTACTTGGTTTTATTTTTCAACTAAGTGTAGAGTTTATCAATTTAAGTAAATGAAAGCATATCTCTTTTTTTCAAAAGTCTTTATTTGATTTGTTACAACATCTATTTAATCTTATGTTTTGAATTTTTGGCCATACAGCATGTAGAAAATTAGCTCCTTGATCAGGGATTGAACTCACACCCCCTGCAATGGAAGATGAAGTTGTAACCACTGGACTGCCAGGAAGTCACAGAGAGCACATCTTTTACAAAGACTGAAAATAGACTCCAACTTTATGACAAGCTCCTAAGCAAATATATAATTAGATCACTTTATTCTCAGAGGTTTAGTTTTGATATGGCAGTCAGCCAATCCATTCTTATAGATATCCAGGTCTCTCAGGATCAGAGCACTATGCAAGAATCATCTCACTTGCTAGCTCTAAATCCTCAGAGCCACAGGAAGGAATCTACCCTCCTTGTTAGGGCTCCAAGCTGCCTTTACTCACCCAACTTCAGTCATACTAGCAAGTGAACCAGCTCATTTTATTGAATGGGGGTTGACCAGCTATACCTTTCACCTTCAACAAAGTATAGCATTTTTGGTGTCCTAGAAGAGAAATAACTCCTAGATGAGAAATCACTCACTAGAGCCAGACATCCTAAAATGGGAAGTCAAGTGGACCTTAGGAAGCATCACTATGAACAAAGCTAGTGGAGGTGATGGAATTCCAGTTGAACTATTTCAAATACTGAAAGATGATGCTGTGAAAGTGCTACACTCAATATGCCAGCAAATCTGGAAAACTCAGCAATGGCCACAGGACTGGAAAAGGTCACTTTTCATTCCAATCCCTAAGAAAGGCAATGTCAAAGAATGCTCAAACTACCACACAATTGCACTAATTTCACATACTAGCAAGGTAATGCTCAAAATTCTCCAAACCAGGCTTCAACAGTTCATGAACCGTGAAGTTCCAGATGTTCAAGAGGATTTAGAAAAGGCAGAGGAACCAGAGATCAAATTGTCAACATCCACTGGATCATCGAAAAAGCAAGAGAGTACCAGAAAAATATCTACTTTTGCTTTATTGACTATGCCAAAGCTTTTGACTGTGTAGATCACAATTAACTGTGGAAAATTCTGATAGAGATGGGAATACCAGACCACTTGACCTGTCTCCTGATAAATCTGTATGCAGGTCAGGAAGCAACAGTTAGAACTGGACATGGAACAACAGACTGGTTTTAAACTGGGAAAGGAGTATGTCAAAGCTGTTTATTGTCACTCTGCTTATTTAACTTATATGCAGGGTACATCATGCGAAATGCCAGGCTGGATGAAGCACAAGCTCAAATCAAGATTGCTGGGAGAAATATCAATAACCTCAGGTATGCAGATGATACCCTTATGGCAGAAAGTGGAGAAGAATTAAAGAGCCTCTTGATAAAAGCAAAAGTGGACAGTGAAAAAGTTGGCTTAAAACTCAACATTCAGAAAGCTAAGATGATGGCATCTGGTCCCAGCACTTCAAGGCAAATAGATGGGGAAACAGTGGAAACAGTGTCACACTTTATTTTGGGGGGCTCCAAAATCACTGCAGATGGTGACTGCAGCCATGAAATTAAAGGACACTGCTCCTTGTAGGAAAAGTTATGACCAACCTAGAAGCATATTAAAAAAACAGAGACTTTACCTTACCAACAAACGTCTGTCTAGTCAAAGCTATGATTTTTCCAGTAGTCATGTATGTATGTATGTGAAATTTGGACTATAAAGAAAGCTGAGCACCAAAGAATTGATGTTTTTGAACTACAGTGCTGGAGAAGACTCTTGAGAGTCACTTGTACTGCAAGGAGATCCAACCAGTCAATCCTAAAGGAAATCAGTCCTAAAAAAAAAAAAAAAATACTAAAGGAAATCAGTCCTGAATATTCATTGGAAGGCCTGAGGCTGAAGCTGAAACTCCAATACTTTGGCTACCTGATGCAAAGAACCGAGTCATGGAAAAATCAGTGATGCCGGGAAAGATTGAAGGCAGGAAGAGAAGGGATGACAGAGGATGAGATGGTTGGATGGCATCACCAATGCAATGGACATGAGTTTGAGTAGGCTCCAGGAGTTGGTGATGGACAGCAAAGCCTGGCCACCTGCAGTCCATGGGGTCACAAAGAGTCAGACACGACTGAGCGACTGAACTGAGGAGAAACAGCTCTAAAATCACTGTGGATGGTGACTACAATCATGAAATTAAAGACAAGATACTTGCTCTTTGGAAGGAAAGCTATGACAAACATAGATAGCATATTAAAAAGCAGAGATGTCACTTTGCCAATAAAGGTCCATATAGTCAAAGCTATGGTTTTTCCAGTAGTCATGTGAGGAAGTAAGAGCTGGACCATAATGAATGCTGAGTGCTGAAGATTTGATGCTTTTGAATTGTGGTGCTACAGAAGACTTTTAAGAGTCCCTTGGACAGCAAGGAGATCAAGCCAGTCAATCCTAAACAAAATAAATCCTGCATATTCATTGGAAGGGCTGATGCTGAAGCTCCAATACTTTAGCCATCTGATGTGAAGACTGACTTGATAAAACTCTGATGCTTGGAAAGATTGAGAGCAGGAGAAAAGTGAACAGCAGAGAATGAGATGCTTAGAGAGCTTCACTGACTCAACGGACACGAATTTGAGCAACTCTGAGAGACAGTGAAGGACAGGAAACTCTGGCATCCTGCAGTCCATGGGGTTACAAAGAGTTGGATATGATTTAGCAGTTGAACAACAAGAGGAGGAAACAGCATAGTGTGGTCACATGACTTTCCCCATATTTCATGGCACAACTGGGCAGATAAATAACTGTATGAGGTCAAATATTGATGAGGTATGAGGTCAAATTTTGATCCTACAGGATTATAGGATGGATAGACTACCAGAAAAGAAAGAGCCATAGGGTACAGCAGAATGTGGTGGCTAGTTTTATAATCAGAGGCAATTTACAATGTAGGAAGTCACTGGTAAATGTATATTTCAGTTCAGTTCAGTCGCTCAGTCGTGTCCGACTCTTTGCAACCCCATGAATCGCAGTACGCCAGGCCTCCCTGTCCATCACCAACTCCTGGAGTTCACTCAGACTCACGTCCATTGAGTCCGTGATGCCATCCAGCCATCTCATCCTCAGTCGTCCCCTTCTCCTCCTGCCCCCAATCCCTCCCAGCATCAGGGTCTTTTCCAATGAGTCAGTTCTTCGCATGAGGTGGCCAAAGTACTGGAGCTTCAGTTTTATCATCATTCCTTCCAAAGAAATCCCAGGGTTGATCTCCTTCAGAATGGACTGGTTGGATCTCCTTGCACTCCAAGGGACTCTCAAGGGTCTTCTCCAACACCACAGTTCAAAAGCATCAATTCTTCTGCGCTCAGCCTTCTTCACAGTCCAACTCTCACATCCATACATGACCACAGGAAAAACCATAGCCTTGACTAGACGGACCTTAGTCGGCAAAGTCATGTCTCTGCTTTTGAATATACTGTCTAGGTTGGTCATAACTTTTCTTCCAAGGAGTAAGTGCCTTTTAATTTCATGGCTGCAGTCACCATCTGCAGTGATTTTGGAGCCCAAAAAAACAAAGTCTGACACTGTTTCTACTGTTTCCCCATCTATTTCCCATGAAGTGATGGGGCCAGATGCCATGATCTTCGTTTTCTGAATGTTGAGCTTAAGCCAACTTTTTTCACTCTCCTCTTTCACTTTCAACAAGAGGCTTTTTAGCTCCTCCTCACTTTCTGCCATAAGGGTGGTGTCATCTGCATATCTGAGGTTATTGATATTTCTCCCAGCAATCTTGATTCCAGCTTGTGTTTCTTCCAGTCCAGCATTTCTCATGATGTACTCTGCATATAAGTTAAATAAGCAGGGTGACAATATACAGCCTTGACGTACTCCTTTTCCTATTTGGAACCAGTCTGTTGTTCCATGTCCAGTTCTAACTGTTGCTTCCTGACCTGCATACAGATTTCTCAAGAGGCAGGTCAGGTGGTCTGGTATTCCCATCTCTTTCAGAATTTTCCACAGTTTACTGTGATCCACACAGTCAAAGGCTTTGGCATAGTCAATAAAGCAGAAATAGATGTTTTTCTGGAACTCTCTTGCTTTTTCCATGATCCAGCGGATGTTGGCAATTTGATCTCTGGTTCCTCTGCCTTTTCTAAAACCAGCTTGAACATCAGGGAGTTCACGGTTCACATATTGCTGAAGTCTGGCTTGGAGAATTTTGAGCATTACTTTACTAGCATGTGAGATGAGTGCAATTGTTCAGTCTGTTGTTCCATGTCCAGTTCTAACTGTTGCTTCCTGACCTGCATACAGATTTCTCAAGAGGCAGGTCAGGTGGTCTGGTATTCCCATCTCTTTCAGAATTTTCCACAGTTTATTGTGATCCACACAAGTCAAAGGCTTTGGCATAGTCAAGAAAGCAGAAATAGATGTTTTTCTGGAACTCTCTTGCTTTTTCCATGATCCAACGGATGTTGGCAATTTGATCTCTGGTTCCTCTGCCTTTTCTAAAACCAGCTTGACCATCAGGGAGTTCACAGTTCACGTATTGCTGAAGTCTGGCTTGGAGAACTTTGAGCATTACTTTACTAGCATGTGAGATGAGTGCAATTGTGCAGTAGTTGGAGCATTCTTTGGCATTGTCTTTCTTTGGAATTGGAATGAAATACACACACACATACACCCATACACACAATACATCCAAACACATACACACACCCACACGTGCACATAGACACACACCCCCATACACACACTACACCCATACACATACCCACACACAGACATTCCCATACACACATACACTCCCACACACAACACACACAATACACACACATACAGCAATACACACAATATGCAACACACACAACACACACACACATACAGCCATACACACCCACACATACACATAGACACACATACACACCCATATACATACATCCCCACATACAATACACACACCCATACACACAATACACCCATACACGTACATACACACAGACACCCCCCACACACACCCATACACACACACACACACAACATTCACACACTCCTTACACGCACACACACCCATACACACACACACACAACATTCACACACTCCTTACATGCACACACACCCATACACACACACACACAACATTCACACACTCCGTACACGCACACACACCAGGTGTGCACTTGTACCGGCGCCCTGTGGCTCTGACCCGGCCGCACGAGAGCTGTGCGCTGTGCTGGGGGAGCGCTGGCTCGGGCAGGAAGGGCTGGGCCGGGCCGGCCGCAGGGCTGGACAGGAGCTCGGTGCCCGTCCGCTCTGAGGACGCCTGAGTGAATGGGCAAGTGGGCGAGTGCGGTGCGAGGTGCCTGGCTCGTGATGAGAGCGCAGAGCTCGCCCCCACACACCCTCGGGGCTGACACCTGACGG
>SJXQ01003640.1:199649-212854 GCA_006408695.1 Aepyceros melampus | reverse complement strand
GATGGCGGTCCCTGTGGCCCCTGCCGCTGCCGCTTCAGTCCAGAACCCGGCCGTCCCCCGTGCTTCCTCGGGCTCACGGCCCGGCCTGTCCGAGGCCGGGGCTCCGGCCTCAGGGCCCACGCTGCGGCAGTGTCCCCAGGTGTCAGCCACCCTCGGTCCAAAGGTGATGGGCTTAAAGACCTCTGATTCATTTTCAACAGTGGGAAGTAGAGATTCCACCCTAAGCCAGGTATCTGGCTGTTCTGAAAAGCCGGGACACCTGGACCTACAGGGCTGCGTTCCCAGCGGCTCACCAGGGCCCGCTGCACCTTCGTAGAGGGCACGCTGTCCCACGGGCACTGGGAGCGCCCCCAGCTCCTGGCTGGCGCCGGCAAGTGCTGAAGCGTGGCCCTCGTCCCTAGACCACGGCTTGGCGGCTTGGTTCCCAGGAAGCAGCTCAGAGCCTTGGAATTCTCAGTCGCGCCCCCGCCCCGCCCCCAAGCTCCGTCCTGTGGCTCGGGCCCAGGCCTAGGCTGACCCGCAGACCCCATCCGGCGGCCTGGGGAGGGTGCTGGTCCCTGGCCCCAGGGAGGCCAGATGGGGGCTGAGAGGCAGTTAGGTCCTGGCCGCCGTCCTCGGGGGCCCTTCCCTAGGTCGAGGGCCGGCAGGGACCAGGCACCTGGCTCAGGCTTAGATTCCCAGCTCCTGGCCAGGGCCTTTTCCACGGCGGAGACCAAGGCCCCGAGCAGCCCAGGGGCTTGGGCAGACTCGCCCCCCAGAAGTCCCCAAGCTGGGATCCCACCTCTCAGGCAGGTGATTTCCCGCCTCTCAGGTCTCAGGTCTGGAAGTTCTTTGGTGCTGGAGACCTGTTCCCTGCACCCCCGATACCCCCGCTAGTTTTCTCATGGGTCCCTGTCTTGTCTTTTCGTTTGCACCACACTGCTTGTGGGATTTTTAGTTCCCTGATCAGGGATCGAACCTGTGCCCCCTGCGTTGGAAGTATGGAGTCCCAACCATTGGATGACCAGGGAAACCCCATGGAGCCTATATTTTTCAGTCCTGGGGCGCTGTGGGGCAATTCACAGGTCTCTCCAGGGAAATTAAGTTTCCCCATTTGCAAATGGGAAGTGGCTGGACTGGGATCCCTCTGGGGACCACAGTCCCAGAGCGGATGCCTCTGCTTCTGCCAGACCACAGGTATCACTGCTCCTCTCGGTGGGACTGGTGAAGGGGCCCAAGGCTGTCGTGAGCCCGCGTGGGAGGCCCTGACGCCTCTCCTTCCTCTCTGAGAACCCCCTCAGCAGCCTCACATCCGTCCCCCTACACCTGACTGTGATGGGCTCGGAACTGGTACAAGGAACCCCAGGGCTTCCCTGATGGGCATGAAAAACAGACCATCTCGCCATGGGGACCGGTGCTACGGAGGCCAGAATTCACTTAAACAAATCACCTATGTCCCAGACTCTTGTCTTAACCTTTTAAAGATCATTTTGGAAATCTTACTTTAAAGAAATGAAAGCCAAGTGCAACTTCTTTTTTACCAGCCGTGATCCTGAAGGGCGGGCCAGGCCACTCTGGCAATCCAGGATGGAGGGGTGTTGGAGGAGTCAGGGCTGTCAGCTGGGCGGGTCTCCCCAGCCTGGAGATGCCCGGGAAAGCCACGCAGAGAAGGGTGGGTGGTGGCCTGAGGGGCAGGCATGACCCCTTCTGAGTGAGGAGGACCGACAAGACGCTAGAAGGCTATAGAAAACAAACGAGTCTCGACAGGCCGAGATACTCATGGCGGGGAAACCAAAGCTTGAGTTGAAGGGACAGCGCTTGATCTCACACTTTCTGGGATAAGCAGTGTGCCCTGCAGCCAGGGCGACGTGCTAACAGGCAGGGCCCGAGACTGCCGGCAACAGGCGGGACCCCAGCGGCAGCTTCAGGCAACACCGCAAGGCCATATGAACGTGGCTCCTGAGTCAGGGTCCCAGGGGCTGTCTCAGCACACTCCTGTGACGTCCCCTGGGGCTCCCTCCAGGGCTGGGCCTGTCCCAGACCACAGATAGTAGGAAGCTGATGTGTGGCAGGGTCAACACTGACAACATGAAAACCTTCTCAAAGTAGCCTGCAAGGGCTTCCCAGGGCGCGCTGGAGTGGGCAGCCTTTCCCTTCTCCAGGGGATCTTCCCAACCCAGGGATCGAACCCAGGTCTCTCGCATTGCAGGCGGATTCTTTACCAGCTGAGTCATCACGGAAGCCCAAGCATACTGGAGTAGGTACCCAATCCCTTCTCCAGGGTATCTTCCCGACCCAGGAATTGAACTGGGGTCTCCTGCAGTGCAGGTGGATTCTTTACAAGCTGAGCTATCAAGGAAGCCCAGCAGTAAAGAACCCACCTGCCAATGCAGGAGAAAAACAGGACTTGGGTTCGATCTCTAGGCTGGGAAGATGCCCTGGAGGAGAGCACAGCACCTACTCCAGCGTTCTTGCCTGGAGAATCCCAGGGAGAGAGGAGCCTGGTGGGTAATAGTTCACGGGGTAGCAGAAAAGGACATGACTGAAGTCACTTGGCACGCGTGACCTGCAAAGCTAGGCCAGAAGAGGGGATTTCAAAACATCATGAGTGACTGGAGCCCAGTTTTGGTTTTGAAAATGCTCTTTCGAGTAAAAGAGAATGGGTCAGGAGAACGCAAAACTTTTCTCTGTGGTCATCAGAGTGATGAGGTCAAGGCCATTAAGTGTTCTTTAGACTCTTTCCATATTTTCAGGGTGTATCACTCCTGTAATAGAAGATGGCTATTTTCTGATCAGAAAAAGTACAGTGGATAAGGATACTGTCTTAGGGTGCACGTTCCGACACGGAGGCCTTCCTGAGCAAGCTTCTGAGCCCGAGGGTGTCCTCAGCAGACCTGGGCTCGCGACCCTCAGCCCCCCGCCCCCCAGTTTTGCTCATGGCGTAACCCCCCTCAACCCCCACTGTGAAGAGGCGCAGGCCTTGGATGAGCCCCAGGGAGGCTGGGAAAGGGGAGTAACTCTCCTTGAGCGGCTTTGAGCAAGTCCCTCCCCACTGGGTCTTCTCCCTTTCACCTCTCCCTGTCCGATAGTCCAAACCCAGGGGAGAGCCCTGCCCACCACTGCCCTCTAGTGGAAGACTGAGCATGAAGCGCCACGTGGGTCACCCCTCTGGGACCTGAGGGGCTAAGACCCCTGCAGTGGGCTCAGGAGGAGCACCCCCAGGCTGTGCTCCTATAACCACCCACCGCCACCCTGGTCTTCTCCAGCTGTTAAAGCCCCGATTCCTCATCATACTGTAGCGCTGCGAATTTAGTGACAGGTAATGTGTATCAAAGAATATTCAAACTACCGCACAATTGCACTCATCTCACATGCTGGCAAAGTATGCTTAAAATTCTCCAAGCAGACTTCAACGGTATGTAAACCATGAACTTCCAGATGTTCAAGCTGGATTTAGAAAAGGCAGAGGAACCAGAGATCAAATTGCCAACATCTGTTGGATTATCGAAAAAGCAAGAGAGTTCCAGAAAAACATCTACTTCTGCTTTATTGACTATGCCAAAGCATTTGACTGTGTGGATCACAACTGTGGAAAATTATGAAAGAGATGGGAATACCAGACCACCTGACCTGCCTCCTGAAAATCCTGTATGCAGGACAAGAAGTAACAGAATCGGACATAAAGCAACAGACTGGTTCCAAATCAGGAAAGGAGCACATCAAGGCTGTATACTGTCACCCTGCTTATTTAACTTATATGCAGAGTACATCATGAGAAACGCTGGACTGGAAGAAACACAAGCTGAGGTCAAGATTGAGAAATATCAATAACCTCAGATACTCAGATGACACCACCCTTATGGCAGAAAGTAAAGAAGAGCTAAAGAGCCTCTTGATGAAAGTGAAAGAGGAGAGTGAAAAAATTGGCTTAAAATTCAAAATTCAAACAACTATCATGGTATCTGGTCCCATCACTTCAAGGCAAATAGATAGGGAAGCAACGGAAATGGTGAGAGACTTTATTTTGGGGGGCTCCAAGATCAGTGTAGATGGTGACTGCAGCCATGAAATTAAAAGACGCTTGCTCCTTGGAAGAAAAGTTATGGCCACCTAGACAGCATATTAAAAAGCAGAGATATTAGTTGGCCAACGAAGGTCTGTCTAGTCAAAGCTACGGTTTTTCCAGTAGTCATGTATGGGTGTGAGAGTTGGACTATAAGGAAAGCTGAGTGCTGAAAAATTGATACTTTTGAACTGTGGTGTTGGAGAAGACTCTTGAGAGTCCCTTGACTGCAAGGAGATCAGACCAGTTCATCCTTAGGGAAATCAACCCTGAATACTCATTGGAAGGACTGATGTTGAAGCTGAAACTCCAATACTTTGGCCACCTGATGCAAAGAACTGACTTATTAGAAAAGACCCTGATGCTGGGAAAGATTGAAGGCAGGAGAAGGGGATGGCAGGGAATAAGATGGTTGGATGATGTCACCAACTCGAGCGATATGAGTTTGAGCAAGCTCTGGGAGTTGGTGATGGACAGGGAGCCCTGGCGTGCTGCAGTCAATGGGGTTGCAAAGAGTTAGACACAACCGAGCAACTGCACTGAACTGAAGGCATATCAGGTGGCTCGGTGGTAAAGAACTTGCCTGCCAATTCAGGAGACGTCGGTTCTACCGGGGAGAGAATCCCCTGGAGGAGGAACTGGCAACCCGCTTCAGTATTCTTGCTGGGAAATCCCATGGACAGAGGAGCCTATGGGCCCCAGTCCATAGGGTCACAAAGGACTGGACACGACTGGTGACTTAGCACGCATGCACAGCACGTATTAATGGCTTGCAGTGGCGACGCTGTCCGCAGGCACACGGGTCACACAGGTCCTTGCCTGGTCACCAAAGCAGCTCTAGTTGGTAGGTGTTCTGGTCTCACCCTCTTAGAGAGGAGCTATGAGGAGACAGAGTGAGCCCAACATCACCCAGCTGGCGAAAGGGGTGAGCATCAGTTAACACAGCCAGGGGCTCCGCCAAGCCCACTAGCAGGACCCGTGGCCAGCCTGGTGGCCAGTCATCGGCTGACCAAGTCAAGGGGAGGCGCTGGAGCCATTAGCGGCCTCTGCTCTCCAGAGGCGGAGCTGGGGATGGGGAAGAATGATGACATTGTCGGAGTCCCAGCTGCACCAGTCACCCAGCAAGAGACCCGGGCAGACAGACACCCCCTCCCAGCCTGAGTTGCATCTGTGAGGTCAGGGCAGGGATGCGGAAAGAGCCAGCCAGGCCAGGACTCAGGAGGGCAATATCCATGGCGCAGGTCCATGGAGGACAGAGCAGTGGTCCTTCCCTTGGGGACCACAAGCGCCATTCCCCGCTGGCTGCGTCTCACACACCCACCATTCACAGGAGGCAGGGCGGCGTGGGACGGGAGAATCTCCTCTGGTTCTGACACTGTGGGCTGTGTCTCCTTGAGTCAGACACTTAGCCTCTCTGACCTTCAGGATGACCATTGTGGAAAGGGGGCTCACACGTGAGCAAGCCCGGAAGCGATCCTTCCCCTCGCCAGCAACCTTCAGAGAAGACCGCAGTCTGGCCGATGCCCCAGCTGCAGCCTCACAAGAGCCCTGGATGCACAGAAACTGTGATGAGAACGGTTAGCAGCAGCTAACGTCACACGCTTCCCTGGTGGCTCAGCGGGTAAAGAATCTGCCTGCAGTGCAGGAGACCTGGGTTCGATCCTTGGGTCAGGAAGATCCCCTGGAGAAGGGAAAGGCTACCCACTCCAGTGTTCTGGTCTGGAGAATCCCATGGACTGTGTAGTCCAGCGGGTAGCAAAGAATGGGACATGACTAAGCGGCTTTCACTTTCACTTTCAACATCACTAGCCCCTGAAGGGCCGTCTGTGTTTCAGTGAGGGGAGGCAGACGAGGTGGTTCAGACCATGGACGGTGGCATCGGCCACACTTAGGGTCTGTGCACCTCTCTGCTCTGCCATTTGCTGGCTTTGGGTGGACCTTGGGAAGGGTCTCAGTTTTCTCAGCTGTGAAATGGAGCCAGCAACCTCAGGGGCTGCCAGGAAGACAGACAGCGTGACTCGGGTAAAGCACACGCGATGCTTTCGCTGACAGTCTTCGGCAGGTGGTAGCTGCTTCACTAGCATCACTCCTACCCCCATCGCTCTGGAGAGGGAAGCACAGGGAGGCCCCAGGTCTGTTTGTCCGCACCTTGGGAAAGCAAATGACAAACAGGACCTGATTTTCTGGAAGGACGAGGATGAGAGTGACTTGACAAAGTGCTCTGGCAGGCCCCCTTAGTCACCACTATTCACACACAAAAAAGCACCTGGGATCAGAAAGCCCTTGATTTGAGTGGTGGTCCTGGTTCTGCTCCCTGGAGGAGGAAATGCCAACCCGCTCCAGTATCCTTGCCTAGAAAATCCCACGGACGGAGGAGCCTGGGGTCGCAAGGAGTCGGACAGGACTGAGCTCACGGCACGCACGTACCCCCTGGCTCTGCGGGTGGCTGGCTGTGTGACTGTGGGCAGGGTGCTCGCCCTCTCTGAGCTTGCTGTGCCCAGGGGTGAGGTGGGCCACCCGTGGCGCAGATGACAGGACATGTCACGTGTCTGTTCGGCCTCCCCGACCTGCCTGCCTACCCCCAGGAGTCTGTCTGGAAGTCCCCGTTCCCCTAGTGAGGCTTTTCATCTGAATCCAACTTTTATTCAATCAACATAAAACCTCCCCGGGCTTCCCAGGTGGCTTAGCGGTAAGGAATCTGCCTGCCAAAGCGGGAGACATGGGCTCCGTCCCCGGTCCTGGAGGATCTCACACGCTACAGGGCAACAAAGCCACACTGTTGAGCCCTGCTCTAGAGCCCGGGAGCCACAGCTGCTAAGCCCAAGCCCGCAAGCAGCTACTGAAGCCCACGCGCCCTAAGGCCAGGCTCCGCAAGAGAAGCCGCGGCGAGGAGACGCTCGCTCTCCACGGCTAGGGAAAAGCCTGTGGAGCAGTGCAGACCCAGCGCAGCCAGAATAAGTAAGTGAAACTGTGTTAATAGACAAGCTCCAGGCCCTGCTGTCACGGTCAGAGCCTGTCTTACTGGACAACTGTCTGCAGGTTGCCCTTATTCTACCGCATCCACAACCTCGACCGCCTCGTGAGCCCAGCCCTGTCACCCCCATCTGTGGATGGGGGAGCAGAGGTTCTGTGGGGTCAGGAAACTTGCCCAGGGTCACGGCAGGCCCAGCCGGGCGGGAGCCTGGTCTGTGGCCCTCCTGGGACCCACCTCTTCCAGGGACCCAGGCAAGCCAGCAGGAGCGAGGCCACAGGTGGGGGGGGGGGGCAGGAGCCCCAGGAGAGGCAGGGAGAGAGGGCTCCGCAGGGGTGCTGCTTGCTTCCCCCGCTCGGGCCTGGCCTCCTCGGGGCCGCCTTTGCCAGGCTGGCTGTCACCGCCGCTGTCAGCCTCCAGCTCGAGAGGGCAGGCCTGGTCCCCTTGGCCCTGGGCAGCTATGTGCGGCTCCCGCAACAGCCAGGTAAGCATGGCTGTATAAGGTCCCGGCTGAGACGTCCCTGGTGGCAGAGTGGGTAGCATCTGCCTGCTAGTGCGGGGGACACAAGTTCGATCCCTGGTCTGGGAAGATCCCACGTATTGCAGAGCAACTGAGCCTGGGCGCCACAAATACTGAGCCTGTGCTCAGCAACGAGACGGCACGGCAGCGAGAAGCCTGCGCGCCACGCCTGGAGAGGGTCCCATGCACAGCAACACAGACCCAGCACAGCCAACAATAATAATAATGAAAGATGACCCTGGTAAACCAGCCGCAGGGAAGGAAGGAGGCCCCAACCCGGGAGGACGTCCTGCTCACTCCGTCAGGCTGGATGGCTGGAGGGTCTGCACGGGCCTTGGTCCAATTCTTCGTCCAGACTGCAGCCCAGCCCTGCACACCCACTATGTGCCAGGCCCCTACAGAACGCAGTGTGGATCTGGGTCTCTGGTCCCCGAGCCCTGGCCCCCAGCGACGTGACCTGGGAAGAACCCTCCCTGCGTCAGCTTGTTTCCTTGCCTGTACGAAAGGATCATGACACAGAGCTGGTGAAGGACTATAAATAAAGTTCAGGAATGCCCTATGCCCAGCACAAGGAGGGCACTTAATTCCTGCTGTTCTTCAGTTCAATCGCTCAGTCGTGAATGACTCTTCGTGACCCCATAGATGCAACATGCCAGGCCTCCCTGTCCATCACCAACTCCCAGAGCTTGCTCAAACTCATGTCCATCAAGTTGGTGATGCCATCCAATCATCTCATCCTCTCTTGCCCTCTTCTCCTTCTGCCTTCAATCTTTCCCAGCATCAGGGTCTTTTCCAATGAGTCAGCTCTTCACATCAGGTGGCCAAAGTATTGGAGTTTCAGCTTCAACATCAGTCCTTCCAATGAGTATTCAAGATTGATTTCCTTTAGGATGGACTGGTTGGATCTCCTTGCAGTCCAAGGGGCTCTCAAAAGTCTTCTCCAACACCACAATTCAAAAGCATCAATTCTTCGGTGCTCAGCTTTCTTTATAGTCCAACTCTCACATCCATACATGACTACTGGAAAAACCATAGCTTTGACTAGACGAACCTTTGTTGGCAAAGTAATGTCTCTGCTTTTTAATATGCTGTCTAGGTTGGTCATAACTTTTCTTCCAAGGAGTAAGCGTCTTTTAGTTTCAAGGCTGCAGTCACCATCTGCAGTGATTTTGGAGCTCAAAAAAATGAAGTCTGTCACTGTTTCCATTGTTTCCCCATCTATTTGCCATGAAGTGATGGGTCCAGATACCATGATCTTCGTTTTCTGAATATTGAGTTTTAAGCCAACTTTTTCACTCTCCTCTTTCACTTTCATCAAGAGGCTCTTTAGTTCTTTGCCTTCTGACATAAGGGTGGTATCATCTGCATATCTGAGGTTATTGCTGTTTCTCCCGGCAATCTTGATTCCAGCTTGTGCTTCACACAGCCTGGCATTTCGCATGATGTACCCCGCATATAAGTTAAAACAAATTTTACTTAGAGAAAAATTTATTTTGTTTTGGTGTCCCGTGTTACTAGTTTGAACACATCTCGCCCCACGAAAATAGAAAACAATTCTGTCGCCTCTCCAATCACTCTCTGATCTGTGAAAGCGATGCTTTTCCCTAGAAGTGGTCAAGTTGGCGGGCGGGACCCCATGTCCCACTATGTGGATGGTGGTTTCAGGTCAGTTCAGCTTTCAAAGCCTTTGCAGGGCTCTTTGGATCTGACATGCATATGCGTGACCAAAACTCTGACTAAATCTTAGTCAGTCCCTCTGAGCCCTTTCTAAAATTTTTTATTAGAGTATTGTTGATTTACAATGCTGTTTCAGGCGTACAGCAAAGTCAGTCCGTGGTATATATACATAGATCCACATTTTGAGATTCTTTTCTGATTTAGGTCATTACGGAGCATCGAGTGGAGTTCCCTGTGCCGTACGGTGAGGTCCTTACTAGTTTTCTATTTCATGAGGTCCAGTGTTCATTCCAGCCTTGTCCTCGAAAGACAGAACCGGCTAAACCAGTCTCATGCCTCACCCCCGGCGCCCCGTAGTGGACGCCTGATGTCCAGCCTTCAGCAAGGACGTCCTCAGGCTGTTAAGCCAAAACTGGTTCCCCCGTTGGAATTATTGCTGTTCAGACCCTCAATCGTGTCCGACTCTTTGCGACCCCATGGACTGCAGCACGCCAGGCTTCCCTGTCCTTCACCATCTCCCGGAGCTTGCTGAAACTCACGTCCACTGAGACACTGATGCCATCCAACCATCTCATCCTCTGTCGCCCCCTCTCCTCCTGCCTTCAATCTTTCCCAGCATCAGGGTCTTTTCTAATGAGTCAGCTCTTCGCATCAGGTGGCCAAAGTATCGGAGCTTCAGCTTCAGCAGCAGTCCTTCCAGTGAACACTCAAGGTTGATTTCCTTTAGGAACTGACCTGTTGCAACAGTCCAGAATAAAATCTCCCAGCTCTGGGTTTTCTCTGACATGTGCACCCCTCCCCCCCCCAGGATCCTCTTTAGGGTCAGGCTCTAAGGCTCTCAGAGCTGGGGGTGGGCTGTCCCCCTGAGCCCCCCAGGCCCAGGGAGGGCGCTTCACAGTAGCGGTGGTTGTTCTGCTCACGGTGAGGACTTCCGTGCAGGGGGAGGTCCACGGCAGCCAGAGGGCTGAGGCTGCCAGAGCCGCAGACACTGAGGGGCTCTCATACCCCATTGCCTGTGAGACTGGGGGTCACTGAGCTCACAGCACCTCATCAGTGCATCCCAGCCAGCCTGGGAGGGCCGTCACATTGTTCCCATTTCAAAGATGGCAAGAGTGAGGCCCAGAGAGGGACCACAGCATGACTAGGGGAAATCCGTTCTCTGCGGCTGGTCTTTGGGTTGTGGGCGTCATTGCTCGGAAAGCCCACATGCGGGGTTTTCCCTGATTAGAAGTTGAGCTTTGCTGATGGCTCAGATGGTAAAGATTCTGCCTGCCGATACAGAGAAACAGGTTCTATCCCTGGGTTGGGAAGATCCCCTGGAGGAGGGCATGGTAACCCACTCGAGTATTCTGCCTGGAGTATCCCCATGGACAGAGGAGCCTGCTGGGCTACAGCCCATGGGGCGGCAGAGAGTCAGACACGACTGAGGGACCAACTCAACTCACACTTTCATTTCCAGAAGTTGGAGGCTTCAGGACTGCCACTGTGTCTCTCTGCCTCTGTCGCTGGGTCTCTCTCCCTCTCACCGAGCGCAAGAAGGCAGCCGGTTTGCTGTTCAGAGAGTGGGTCAGATTACTTGTTATCAGCAAGAACCACACCCCGCCCCCCACCCTGTCCCTCCCAGCAGCCTGGGACAGGCTTAGAAAAAGGAGATCAGTGACTAGGGGGCAGGACTCTGAGGCCAAGGAAATATCCCTTGACTTTTCCTTCCCTTGAGCCTTTTCCACCCAGGGTTCCTTGAGAAAATGGAGCTCCAGAGCTCTCCAGCATCCACTGTTCTCACGAGTGAACCCCTCACACCCCCGAAATGTCCTCCGCCCGCCGAGCCTCCCGGGGAGAAAACAGCCCTGTGTCCCTCTCTGGAGTCCTGGCGTCAGAACTCGGCCAGCTCCGTTCTCTGCCCCAACCTGCACTTCCTCCCCTGCCACTTCCGTCTGTCTCCCTCCCCCCGCCCCACACGTGTGGGCGCCGGTCTCTGCCCTTCCCCGTCTCTCCAAAGGTGAGGTTCACGATCACAGTCACTCAAAGCTCAACACAGGACTCAGCCTCTCTGATTCTGAGACTCTCCAGGGAGTCTGGTCCCCCAGGATCTGCGTCTGGCATTCGGGGCTCCTCAGGACACCCCACACCCCCAGTCCAGGCAGCCTCCTGTCCTGCTGGCTCCGACCCCTCCACATCGTAGCCTGGTCTTCCCTCCCTAGCTCCACTCCAGAAAGGGAGACAAGGCTTTGAAGAGGAAGTTTACTGTGAAAGGGACTCTGGGGACGGGAGTGGGTCCTGGAGAGAGGGCAGAGGGCAGTGATGAATGGACACTGTTGATCTGGTCAGCCCGCAGGCACTGGGGCCTTGATCCCACTGAGATCTTCTAAGGAGCCACGTGGAACGTGCCTGGGGGTTGAGCCTAGAAGAGGGGCCGTGGGTGCAGAGACCTGCACGACCCCTTGACTCACATGCACCCTGTCCAGGGTGGCCTTGCCCCTGGGTTGGCATGCCGGGAAACCTCACAGGCATGGGCAATCCTGCAACACGTGTCAGCGATGCCCAGGGCAGAATCAAAGAGAAGTGCAGGGCAGCGCGCCCGACGTGCCCCACACAGTCCAGTTCCAGTGCGGCTTCACCCTACTCGCCACCCTCGTCAAGGTCAGGCCACCAGGCTGCCTCTTGGAGGCCCGTGGTCTCTACAGACTCGCTCAGGAGGTTCAGCACAGCAGCGTGTGGCCCTGTGGCTTCAGGCGGGGCTCCCGGGGACCCTCATTCTCTGCCTCCTCCAGGCCCTGGGCCGGCACTTCCATCAAGGTCTCTGGAGGCCCAGACCCTCACCAGCCCGCCCCGCTGGTGGTCCTTGCTCTGCCTCCCCTGCGCCTACTGCCGTCTCAGCGGAAGAGCCCAGGGTGCCAGGCTCACTCCCCCTGCCCTCGCTGTCAGGGCGCCCCTACCTCCTGACGATGGTCAGTTACCACACCCCACTCCCACCCCCGGAGAGCAACTCTGCCTTCTGGTCCACTGCTCCGAGGTCCCCACAAGTGGTCAGTTTCAAGTTTGAGGGAGTCTTTGTCCATCTCCCGTTGGAAGCCAGGGCTCCCTCCACGCACGCTGAGCCGGGACCCCTGACCCAGCAGAGCAGAGACGAGCGCACACACCCTACCGGGGGCCCCTGAGGGCGAGGCTGGGAGGGCCCGGAGCGCTCTGTCCTCGGTTCTGGCCCGGTGAACCACCTGCTTTCCTGAGCATCCTGGAAAACAGGGCACCACCCACAGGGAGCGTCCCTGCACTGCGGCTTGGAGGGGGCCGTTCCATCAGCTGGCAGCTTCTGGAGATGTCTTTATCTTTGGGGGCGGGGGCAGGACAAGCAGAGCTCATGGTCTGGGACTCAGTGTCACGCACTCTTTGCTGCAAAATGGGGCTCTTGGTCTGTGGCCTCTTCCTAAGGAGGCTATATAGACACTATGTGTGTCATCGCTCAGCCGTGTCTGACTCTTTGTGACCCCGTGGACTGTAGCCCGCCAGGCTCCTCTGTCCATGGGATTTCCCAGGCAAGAGTACTGGAGTGGATTGCCATTCCCTTTCTCCAGGGCATCTTCCTGACCCAGGGATCGAACACCGGTCCCCAGCATCGCAGGCGGATTCTTTACCATCTGAGCCACCAGGGCCGCCCATGTAGACAACGCTGCCGATTATTATTCACAAACTGAACACTGGCTTTTAACCGGCCCCCACGGGGTGAAGAACTGGGGGCGCAGGGAATACCCACTTCTCCTTCCTGGCAGGCTGACCTCTGAAGCATTTCCCTGACACACAGCCGATGTGCTTTTCTTGCTGAGTCTTGCCTGGAACAGAGCTGGGAGGTGTCACCTTTCTTCCCACCTCGGATGGGGGTCAAGGAAGCCAGACGCTCTCAGGAATTCCCCCAGTTCCCCTGCCAGGCTGGGGGTGGGGTGGGGTGGGCAGCAGGTGGCGGTGGGGGGGGGCGCTTCCTACACCGTCCTGCAACTTAG
>SJXQ01003640.1:158499-192891 GCA_006408695.1 Aepyceros melampus | reverse complement strand
AGGGCCCTCCAGGCGGGGCGGGGCGGGGCTTCGGGTGGGGCGGGGCCTGCGGGGCGGGGCTGGCGCGCCGAGGGGCTGCGGCGGCGCTGCGGGCGGGCGGGCAGCCCATCCCGCCTGCAGGCGCTGCACCTGCGGACACGGGCGTCCGGCAGCCGTCCCGCCCTGGCGACCCGACTCGGAGCTGCCGCTGAGATGAGCGCGGGTGAGTGTGCGGGGACCCGGGGCCTCCCCGAGCTGGATCGCGGCGCCGCCAGGGCGGGGATGCTTGCACCTGCAGACGGGAAACCGCCCCGCGGCTGCAGCCGACTTGCGCTCCAGGGTCTTTGCAGTGTGGCAGGTCAGGCGCGCCCCCCATCCCCCGCCCTGTCCCTGCGCCCGAGGGGCCGGGGACCCCTTTCCCCAGCGCCTCACCGCCTGGCTGCGCTGGGCTGCCTGGACGGCGCCGCTCCTTTGCTTTTCTCCCCGGCGTGCGGGGTCGCAGCAGGGTCCGGGCAAAGGGCGCATGGCCGCCGTAGACCCTGCGGCGGAGAGGTGTGTGACACGGGTCGGGGGGTGAGGGCTTGGCGGCCGGGGGGCGCCGCCGTGTGTGACTCCTGCAGCGCCTGGGTGGGTAGGTGGGTTGGGGAGGGGGCGTCAGGTCGACCCCCCGCCCCCCCCGGCGCCTTGGGCTCGCCCAGAGCAGACTTGGGGGCGCGGAGCCCGCAGTTTGCGTGCGGCCCTCCGCGTTGCGCGCGCGCTCTCTCCGGCCCCTCGTCCCCTCCACTGCGCACCCAGGCTGCTGCCTCTGGGGCCGCACCCGCAGGGTCTGACAGCCTCTGTGCGGCGCTGGAAAAATCGCACGTCACCACCGCCTAGTGCGCTCGGGGAAACTGAGGCCTGCCGCTGGGGGCCTTGCCTCCTGAGAGACTCCGGAGGGACCAGAGACCCCGTTTTGAGAGCCTCCTGGGGGCCCAGCCCTGGCTGGGGCTCTTGTCCCCACATTCCTCCGCAGGGAGAGGCTGTCACCCCATTTTCCAGGGTGCACCGAGGCTCACCAGGCTTGAGTCACTTGCTCGGGCCCTGCAGTGGGGCTGGGCTTTACAGCTGGTGCTTCCTGACTCCTGTGTCCTGCCTTGAGCCCATCTCGCCCGCAGACTACCGTATGGACCCCTGGCCACCGGGCAGAAACCAGAGGAGACAACCCTTCTTTCCTGGGGACAGTGGGGCAGGAGGGTAGGGAGCAAACAGGATTGGGTAGGGAGTGTGCCTTTAGGGACCATTTACTGTATGCTTGGGACCTGTTTCCCAGGAGCCACCCCCAACCCAACCACAAGAGGAATCTGTCCCCTCCCCCTTCTAGTTGAGGAAGGAGGGACCACACAGGCAGTGGGAGTTGATAGAGAAGCTGAGAGCAAATGGCAGGCTGGAGGAGGCAGACTTCTCTAGAAGAGGATTTCTGAAATGGCCAACCTGTTCTTTGGTGGTGGCTGGGGAGCAGGGCGCCCCGCCTTGGCAGAGCCTCCAGACACAGTTATCTAATGGTAGGTGTTGGGGGGGTAATGGCAGGGCGCACCAGGTAATTTTAGGCTCTCCTCGACTGTAACTGATCCCTCCGATCTCTCCTGTAATCAGGGGGAGCCCTGGAAGGAACCCTGGAATTTCCCCCCTCATTTGTGTTTGCACGGAGCAGGGGTAGGTGGGCACCAGGGGCCCTGAGGTGGGGATCAGAGGGCAAGGAGACTGGAGTTTGAATCATAGTGTCCACCTGCTGGTCTTGGACACTTCATGACCGCTTCCTGAGCTTGGCTTCCTGAAAGCAGTATCGTTGCCCCATGGAGAAGATAAGGTAATAGTGGGAAATCCCTCACGTAGTGGGTCCTCCCTTGGTGGCTCGCACGGGTCCGTGAACCTCAGCCTGAGTCAGTGCAGCCCTTTGGGATGGGCAGTGGGCACGCCGACCCTCCACCTGTCGCTCATGGCCTGGCCCGTGACCTGCACAGCAGTAAAATTTTCACCCACAGGCCCGATGGGAGAGAGTAGACAGGGGTCCCTGGTGCCGGACACCGTGCACATCTGAAAGGTCAGGGGCTTCCCTCATCCACAAGGGCAGGTCCCCTGTCGGCCTTCCTTGGGGAAGGCTGGCATCATCCCAGAAATGGGCACCAGCAGGTGTGGCTGGGAGCACGTGGTCCAGTCTCCAGCAGACCAGACCAGCCGACAGTCAGCACCTGAGGGGACCTGAACCATGGCCCCAGATGGGAGGCTCCCTTTCCTTTATGCTGTGCGGGCTGTGGGCGTGCCTTCCTTCAGTCTGATAACTCAGGGCACCTTTGAGAGGGCTCTGGTGTGGCCTCAAGGCCCTGTGCCTACTTGCTTTGTTGCGCATTCGCTTCAGGTGTTCAGGGAGATGAGGAAGCAGGAGGGTGAGGCAGGAGGAGCTGGCATTCTGCGTCAGATAAGCCTGATCGTGCACGCGAGCTGCGTTCTGTTCGCAGTCACCCATGGCCCGCTTTCCCCGCCGAACGCAGGGAGCCCCTTCAGCTCCGTGTGCACCGCTGGCGCACACCTGGGCTCTCAGCCTGGCCACTGTGCACGTCTGGCAGGTCAGGGGCTTCCCTCGTCCACGAGGGCATGTCCCCTGATGGCCCTCCCCAGGGAAGGCTGGCATTGTCCCAGAGCCCAGGTGGGGCCAGGAGATGATGATGAGCCTGGTGGTGGTCTCCTAGCGTCCCAGTCCGTGCCGTCACGGGGGGCGGGGCAAGGTGGGGCAGACGGACGAGCCTGAGCCCAGAGGGGCTCCAGAACCAACTCTGCCACCTCTGGGCACCGAGTCTGTGCTTTCTTGGCGCCTGTGTGTCCTGCCCGGGGGCTGCCGGTCTGGTGGGCAGGATTCTCCCAGGTGAGTTTCATGGGGGGAGTTTTGCATCAGTCTGCCAGGGCTGCCATAACAAGGTGCCCACTGACTGTGCAGCTTAAGCAACAGACATGTGTCTTCTCATGCTTCTGGAGGCTGGAGGTCTGAGCTGGAGGTGTGGGCAGGGCTGGTTTCTTGCGGCCTCTCGCCTCATCTTGCAAGTGGCCGTTTCCGCCTGCGTCCTCAGGTGGCCTTCCTTCTGTGTGGGTCTGTGTCCTTCTCTCTTCCTAAAAGGACACCAGTCATACTGGCTTATGGATTTGCGGGAGGAATGCAGCTCCGCCCAGAAGGGGAGGGCAGGCCCGGGTGGAGAGCTGGGTGGCAGCTCTCCGTCTTCTTTTCCCGTGGCTGATGGGTTAGGAACGCGGAGCTGGTAGGGGCCTGGGGGATGCTCCAGTCCTAGCCCACCCACCCACATGGAGGGGAAACCGAGCCCCACGGAAGGAAAGGCGGCCGTCCCGGGGCCAGGAGAGTTTGCGGTAGGTGCAGAGCCCGAGTCCCAGTCCTCTGCGGCCTTTGAAACAGAGAAAACACATTTCTAATCCAAGGCGGGGCTCTGCCATCACCGCAGAGACGTTCACCACGGCACCCCTAACAGCGGCAGAAAGTCAGAAACCTGCTGGGTGTGTGTGGTGGGGAGCGACGGGACATGGGCTGTGGGTGTTCTGTACGGTCGACAGATGGTTCCTAAGTCCCTACTGTGTGCCCAGCGCTGCCCCAGGCCTGGGGCTCAGCTGTAGACAGAGCAAGAGGCATCGTGTCTTCCTGAACTGTGCCCTCCTGGGGGAGGCAGGTGGCGAGAACCTGTGTGACTGAGTTTCTCACGTTAGGAGAAAGTGCTTAAGAAAACTTCATTTAGAAAACAGCCGAGGACAAAATGGTACATCCTATGTGACCTCCGCGCTATGAAGTGGCGCAGGGAGCAGGCCAGAAGGAAGTTGTCGTGCTGTCCAGGGCGACCCCTCTGTTGGAGGCGGCGAAAGAGCTAGTGTTCCCTCTGCCAGCATCCTTACGCTTCCTGTCACCTTCCCCAATTTAGTTTTCATTGTGTGCCCTTACCTTTTGCAATGAGGAATCTGAAACAAGAGGGCGTTGGTTCCAGGCGTTGGTTCCAGCACGTGCTGCTTCCAAAGCCCATGACTTGGTGTTGGGATGGGTGATCTCATCTGCAGGGACCACTCCTTTGCTCGAGTGGGGTCTCCCAGTTGGCAGCGTATGGATCTTAACACAAGTGCCCAGTTTCCATGGGTGACACCATCTGACTTAGGTGTAGCCGAAGACAAATCATCCTGACTCAGAAATTCATCTGAAATTGCATCTAAGGAGGATGGTCATTGCCCCGGAACCGGCAGCTCTTGGACAGCCTGGGAATCCTCATCTCCAGACTGTTGGTCCTTCGCATCCATGGCCACTTCCTAACCCGCCTCCTGAGATACTTCAATTCTTTCTGGTTTCTGTCCTAAGAAGTGATTTGGGGGTAGTCAGCATGAATTCTTGGAAAGCCTAGTCTTACTGTCTCAGCAAAGGGACTGTGACCCGCACTCTGGACAAGTCACCAGTCAGACACCCTGACCCTCCAGAGTGTCGGCTGTCTTGTGGGAGAGCTGTGAGCTGGCACCAGGGAGTCTGCCAGTCTGGTGGTGCACAGAGCCAGCGGGGTGGGGTGGAGCCTCCGGGAAGGGTCTGTCCTGCTGGTGGGCCTCATGGCCAGGCCAGCTGTCTGAACCCCGAGCTGCTTGGATGCCTGACTCTGGTCCCTGGGTCAGAAGGCCCCTGAGCTGCAGACATGGGCTCTTCCTTGGGCTCAAATTCCAGCTCTGCCGCTTGTTAGCACAGGATCCTCAGACCTCTCCAAGCCTCTGATGCTACCTCTTCTGGGATCTCCATAGGGACCGAGGGTCCCAAGCACCTGGTATGTGGGAGAGGCTCAGTTCAGTTCAGTTTAGTTCAGTCACTCAGTCGTGTCCAACTCTTTGTGACCCCATGGACTGCAGCACGCCAGGCCTCCCTGTCCATCACCAACTCCTAGAGCTTACTCAAACTCACGTCCATCGAGTTGGTGATGCCATCCAACCGTCTCATCCTTTGTCATCCCCTTCTCCTCCTACCTTCAATCTTTCCCAGCATCAGAGTCTTTTCCAATGAGTCAGTTCTTCTCATCAGGTGGCCAAAGTATTGGAGTTTCAGCTTCAGCATCAGTCCTTCCAATGTATATTCGGACTGATCTCCTTTAAGATGGACTGGTTGGATCTCCTTGCAATCCAAGGGACTCTCAAGAATCTTCTCCAACACCACAGTTCAAAAGCATCAAGTCTTTGGCACTCAGCTTTCTTTATGATCCGACTCTCACATCCATACATGACTTCTGGAAAAACCATATTGCCATCCAACCGTCTCATCCTTTGTCATCCCCTTCTCCTCCTACCTTCAATCTTTCCCAGCATCAGAGTCTTTTCCAATGAGTCAGTTCTTCTCATCAGGTGGCCAAAGTATTGGAGTTTCAGCTTCAGCATCAGTCCTTCCAATGTATATTCAGGACTGATCTCCTTTAAGATGGACTGGTTGGATCTCCTTGCAATCCAAGGGACTCTCAAGAATCTTCTCCAACACCACAGTTCAAAAGCATCAAGTCTTTGGCACTCAGCTTTCTTTATGATCCGACTCTCACATCCATACATGACTTCTGGAAAAACCATAGCTTTGTATAGATGGACCTTTGTTGGCAAAGTAATGTCTCTGCTTTTTTAATATGGTGTCTAGGTTGATCATAACTTTTCTAACAAGGAGGAAGCGTCTTTTAATTTCATGGCTGCTGGAGAGGCTGGAGAAGCAGATAAAATAGTTGGGACAGGGAAGCTCGGGTTGGTGTTCAGATGGCGGCTCGTGTTTCCTGGTGATCGTGTGGTCTCGCAAGCTGCCATGGGCCCTAGTCAGAGGGTGCCAACCCGCCGGGCTGCCTCTGGCCGCTCAGATGCAGGCAGAGCAACCCAAGTGCCGCGTATTTGTTTACCCGGGGCTGTTTCCATCGCCACGGTCTCTAGGGTGTCGGGCAGCACCCTGCTTCAGTGTCAGGGTGCCTCAACTCGTGGGGCCCCCTCTCAGGCCCTGCTCTGCTGAGGGCTTCTCAGGGCTTCTCAGGGTCGCTGAGGTGTCCCCGCCCATAGATGGGGAGGTGGACGCCCAGGAGGGCGCTGGGCACCACACCCCACCACTGGTGAATGAGAGCTGGATTGGAATCCTGGTGTGTCCAGCCGGGGGTAGGGGTGCGGGCGCCGTCTGTCTGTCCCCCTACATGCATTAGAGGCTGTGATGGTCACTTTGTGGCGTGTGGCTGAGTGTTTGGGATGAGTGAGGCTTGATCCCCTGGGGGCCTCATGATGACGCTTTCTGGTGACAGCGTGGGGCGGGGAGTCACAGCCGATGTCCTCACCTGAGCCAAGGAGCCTGGCCCCGTTCCAAGGTGTGGCACCTGCCGGCGTGGCTGGGAAGGTAGAGCCAGCCCCAGCCCAGCCCTGTCTGCTCCTGAGGACGAGCTCGGCCTCTCCAGTGCCCTCCTGTCCAGCCCCAGCCCAGCCTTGTCTGCTCCTGAGGACGTGCTTGTCCTCTCCAGTGCCCTCCTGTCCAGGGTCGTGGCTCGGTCCCGGGGATCCACCTGGGATGGACCGCTCAGACCGGGAGAGGGTCACACGCCTCCCAGGAACCTCGACCCCTGGCCCTTGTGGTCCCCTCTGCCGGGCCCTTGGGGTCTTCTGGAGCTGACCATTCCTGATGGAGGAAGCATTCACGGCCGTCCCAGGCTCCTCCAGCTCCAGCCCTGCCGGCACCAACCGTCCCGTTAGTGTCTGAGCTCCCCGGACTCTCGGGCCCACCTGCCGGACCTCTGTGTGACCTTGGGCCAGCTGACTTCCCTCTCTGGGACTCAGTGTACCCATCTGAAAAAACAAGGGCCATCGCCATTCTCAAGGGTGCGACCTGCTTTCTTCTGACCACCTGCCCCCCCGCCCCCCGCCACTGCAGCGGGGAGATCGTCTGGGTTTGAGGCTCAGCCATTGTCGGTTCAGAGAAACACGCCGTGTGAGCCGTGAAGTCTCGGATCACCCTTCTGGGCCATGTGGACCTCATCTGACGGTTTCACGGCAGGAAGCACGTTGCCCTTCATGCCGAGGGGGCCTGGTTAAGGGCCTTTCTCCACAGCCTGCCAGGGAAGCCATCCCTGTGGACATCTGCCTGGTATCCAAGCCAGCAGAGCAGCTGAGTCTGAGTTCAGGGGAAGGCCTGGGGAGGGAGAGAGGTGCTCTGACCCCTGCCATTGTCTCCTACCCTGGGCGGGGCCACGGGGGCTTCCAGGCTAGTGGGGAGCTGGACCCAGGCTGAACCAATTCTGTTGCAGAGTGATGTACTGGGGGATTTCGTGTGCCATGTTGCCTTGGCTGGAGATTTCTAAGCAACAAGGGAGGTGGTCTTGCTTGATGCCTCGAGGGCTTTGGGGTCAGAACAGCTGAGTGCCAGTCCCAACTGCCACCTGCCAGGGTCCCGGCCACCAGGTTGCACAACTGCTCTTTGCCTCGGTTTCCTCGCCTCTCAGGTGGAGGTAATAGCGCCTGCTTCTCAGGACTGACCGTGGGCTGTGGGGCCAGGGGCATGGGGTGGTTTTTTTGTTGTTACAGCTGTCCCAGGCTCAAGGCAAAGCCTGCAGGGTCCGCCGTGGCATCAGCTGGCACAGCCAGCCGGTTCGCAGCTCCACCTCTCTTGCTGGTTCTCTCGCCTGCCCTGCCCAGCCCGCCTGATGCTGTTTCACACTCCCTGCCCGGTGCCGGGGTCAGGAGAAGCCCAGTCCCTGGAGAGCCGTCTGCTCCCGGGTTCTGAGCGGCGTTTTGGGCGTCAGCCCCGACTGAGTCCTGCGGGGCTGTCCTCAGTGCGCACACAGGGCCTTCGCCCGGCCCCCTGCACAAAGTGGGCATGCTGAATGGCCTGGGGTTTGGGTTTCTTCACGCACAGAACGAGGGGTTGGAAAGATCCGGCCATCCAACTCCAGCCAGCCAGTGGCCCCGCCGTGCACACCCGCCAGGCTGAGCCGAGTGGATCCCCCTCCTGAATCCTCACAGGCTGCCTCAAGTCAGGGCTCCGTGAACAGCCTCCAGTGGAGGATGGACGATGGATGGAGCTCAGGTCCCCGCTTCATGCCCAGCCCCTCACCCCCCGTCTGTTTGCCCTCGTCCTGGTTGAGGACTCACGGTCAGGCCTCTCTGACCTGCTGCTCTGACCACCTGCTTCTGTTTGGACATCAGGGGCCCCAGGATCTTGCTGGAAAATGGCATCTCCAAGGCTCTGGTTAGTGCTGCAGTTGGGTGTGAAGTTCCAAGAAGGAAGAATTGTAAGGACCACCCTGTGGCCCCCCCCATGTCAGTTTGGTGACCGGAGTGTCAAATGCTCCCATAATACCTTTATGTTCTGAGTGACTAGGCTGAGGCTGCAGGGGGTTTACCTGGGAGGTGGTCCCAGGAAGCAGAAGGGGGAGGGCTGGGGCGTGGAGGTGGGGAGCCATGGGGCATTCGGATGGGCGGGTGGCCACTGCAGGTTGTGGGGGCTCAGTCCTGCTCAGGGACCATGCAGAACGTTCCTAAGAACCAGCGGGACCCTGGGACCTTTGTTGTCCTGGACTAGGGGGTGGCTAGTCCTGGGATCATGACCCCCACCCCACACACACTGCACAGTGTGACTGTCCGCAGCCATGCAGGGGAGCCCTGAGGCGGGGTGAGAGCGGGTATCACCACACAGCCGCTGTGCCCCCCAGAGGGCCCACGGGTCCGGATACAGTCCAGCGTCAGCCTTTTGGGGCCACCGCTGTTCCCAGCCTCAGTCCTGCTGGGGGAACCTCTGATGCCTGCCATCGGCAGCTCCTCGAGGGCTCAAGGCTGTCCTACAATGCCTGTTCACTTGGTTTATTGAGCACCTACTGTGCACATTTGAAAAGACCCTGGTGCTGGGAAAGATTGAAAGCAGGAGAAGGGGACGACAGAGGAGGAAATGGTTGGATGGCATCACTGGCATGATGGACATGAGTCTGAGTGAACTCCGGGAGTTGGTGATGGACAGGGAGGCCTGGCATGCTGTGGTCCATGGGGTCGCAGAGTCGGACACGACTGAGCAACTGAACTGACTGCGCAGAGCGCTGTCCTCGCCAGTGATTCCTCCAAACGCATGTGTTTTCTCCTGCCACCTTCTCTCCCCCTCCCCACGCCCTGGTGCTGGAATTCCTCCTCCCAGAACCCAGAACATCCAAGACCCTTGCCTCCATCCTCAGGACCAGTGGACAGGACCTGGAGTCGGGGGCTCAGGAGAGGCCATGTGCCTGCTCCTAGCTGCTGTGTGGCCTGCAGGTGGACACTGCCCCTCTCTGAGTTGCTTCGTCTCTGAGTAACGGCCCCCGCGGATGCCCCTGGCCTCATCCCCAGACAGGCTGGATATGTTATGCACGTGGCAAAAGGGACCTTGAGGACGGGATTAAAGAGATCTTGCAGTTTGGGGGTTCCAGGGGAGGCCCGTGCCATCTCGAGGAGCCTGTGAGGGAGGAGGCAGGAGGGTCAGAGAAGAGGGGAGGCGATGGCAGACGCAGAGGTCGGAGAGGAGATGGGGTGTGGCACGGCTGGCTTTGAAGACGCGGGAAGGGCGGCCTCAGTTGTAAACTGAAGGGCTTCTGGAGCCACTGCGTGACTCGGTCTACTGCCTGCCCCTCAGGCTGCCTCTGCCTTCGAGGGGGTCTACTGAGCACCCGCAAAGGGCAGCGTCATGGGGAGAGTGCAGTCTAACACCCCCAGAGTGCGGGGATGCGGGGCAGCGAGGCTGAGCTGGACCCAGGCGCTCACGTGGGAGAGGTGGCCGGCAGACGCAGGGGCAGAGGTCATGGAGGATCAGCAGACTGTCCAGGGTGGCCGGAGCTAGCCAGTCATCCAGGAAGGGCTGGGCCGGGCAGGGGCTGTGAGCCCAGCGCGGGACGTCAGGCCGGGCAGCGAGGGGGCCGTCGGGCCGGGCAGGGGCTGTGAGCCCAGCGCGGGACGTCAGGCCGGGCAGCCAGGGGGCCGTCGGGCCGGGCAGGGGCTGTGAGCCCAGCGCGGGACGTCAGGCCGGGCAGCGAGGGGGCCGTCGGGCCGGGCAGGGGCTGTGAGCCCAGCGCGGGACGTCAGGCCGGGCAGCGAGGGGGCCGTCGGGCCGGGCAGGGGCTGTGAGCCCAGCGCGGGACGTCAGGCCGGGCAGCGAGGGGGCCGTCGGGCCGGGCAGGGGCTGTGAGCCCAGCGCGGGACGTCAGGCCGGGCAGCGAGGGGGCCGTCGGGCCGGGCAGGGGCTGTGAGCCCAGCGCGGGACGTCAGGCCGGGCAGCGAGGGGGCCGTCGGGCCGGGCAGGGGCTGTGAGCCCAGCGCGGGACGTCAGGCCGGGCAGCGAGGGGGCCGTCGGGCCGGGCAGGGGCTGTGAGCCCAGCGCGGGACGTCAGGCCGGGCAGCGAGGGGGCCGTCGGGCCGGGCAGGGGCTGTGAGCCCAGCGCGGGACGTCAGGCCGGGCAGCGAGGGGGCCGTCGGGCCGGGCAGGGGCTGTGAGCCCAGCGCGGGACGTCAGGCCGGGCAGCGAGGGGGCCGTCGGGCCGGGCAGGGGCTGTGAGCCCAGCGCGGGACGTCAGGCCGGGCAGCGAGGGGGCCGTCGGGCCGGGCAGGGGCTGTGAGCCCAGCGCGGGACGTCAGGCCGGGCAGCGAGGGGGCCGTCGGGCCGGGCAGGGGCTGTGAGCCCAGCGCGGGACGTCAGGCCGGGCAGCGAGGGGGCCGTCGGGCCGGGCAGGGGCTGTGAGCCCAGCGCGGGACGTCAGGCCGGGCAGCGAGGGGGCCGTCGGGCCGGGCAGGGGCTGTGAGCCCAGCGCGGGACGTCAGGCCGGGCAGCGAGGGGGCCGTCGGGCCGGGCAGGGGCTGTGAGCCCAGCGCGGGACGTCAGGCCGGGCAGCGAGGGGGCCGTCGGGCCGGGCAGGGGCTGTGAGCCCAGCGCGGGACGTCAGGCCGGGCAGCGAGGGGGCCGTCGGGCCGGGCAGGGGCTGTGAGCCCAGCGCGGGACGTCAGGCCGGGCAGCGAGGGGGCCGTCGGGCCGGGCAGGGGCTGTGAGCCCAGCGCGGGACGTCAGGCCGGGCAGCGAGGGGGCCGTCGGGCCGGGCAGGGGCTGTGAGCCCAGCGCGGGACGTCAGGCCGGGCAGCGAGGGGGCCGTCGGGCCGGGCAGGGGCTGTGAGCCCAGCGCGGGACGTCAGGCCGGGCAGCGAGGGGGCCGTCGGGCCGGGCAGGGGCTGTGAGCCCAGCGCGGGACGTCAGGCCGGGCAGCGAGGGGGCCGTCGGGCCGGGCAGGGGCTGTGAGCCCAGCGCGGGACGTCAGGCCGGGCAGCGAGGGGGCCGTCGGGCCGGGCAGGGGCTGTGAGCCCAGCGCGGGACGTCAGGCCGGGCAGCGAGGGGGCCGTCGGGCCGGGCAGGGGCTGTGAGCCCAGCGCGGGACGTCAGGCCGGGCAGCGAGGGGGCCGTCGGGCCGGGCCAGGACCCGGCCGGCACCTTCCTGCTGCTGCTCTGGCCACGGCCACGCCGACCCCGTGACACGCTTCTCACCGGCCACCCCCGCATCCCACCACTCTCCTCCAGCTCTGAGCCCGGCCACTTCTGCCAAGCTCCTGAAGTGTAGCCGGGGTTCAGGGCTACAGGTACCAGTTCCTTTGAACACACCCCTGATGTGCCTTGGAAATCAGGAAACGCGATCCGTGTGCAGAAGCCCAGCGTCCAGCCAGGCGCCTCCCTGGCTGCCTCTGACGGGCGTGGGGTGTGGCCCGGGCCTGGGGCACACACGGAGCATGGCCACAGGGCAGGTCCGCCTGCTGAGGACCACGCGTGGCCCTGCCAGGGCTCCCCAGGGCCGCCTCCCGCTTCCTCGGGCAGGGGTCCCTGCCAGACCTCAGCGTCGCCTGGACCTCTCTTTCCCGCCAGGCCCTGTCGTCACCCCGCCTCACTCCCCTCCGGCCGAGCCGGGACCCCCCCCCCCCCACCTGCCTCGTGAGAGCTTTGTTCTGCCCTTGCCGCGGCCACCTCGCCTTCCTCCGTCAGCCCCTGCCCCCTGACCTGACCCCTCAGATTCCTTCTCTGAGAGTAGCTTGCTGGGCGGAGCACCCCACCAGCTGACGGCCTCTGAAAAGGAGCTGAGAGCAATTAAAATCGCTGGCGACAGCGCACACACCGAGCCCCTAAGCGGGCCCCTCTGGGGGACACCCTGCAGCCCAGGGCAGGGTTCTCTAGGAGCTGGTGCCCAGGGAACGGGGCTGACAGAGCGGGGAGGCCGTCCCCGATACTGGGGCATCCAATGGGAGGGGGACCGCTGGCGTGAAGCTCTGTCAGCCTCGGGGTTAAACAGCAGGAACTTATTCTCTCCCAGTTCTGGAGGCCTGGAGTCCACAATCCGCGTCACTGGGCTGAAGCCAAGTCTCGGCAGGGCAGGGCGGGGCCTCCTCCGGAGGTGCTGGGGGAGTCCCCTCCCCATCTCTCCTCGGCGGCTGCCGGAGGCTGCCGGCACTCCCTGGCTTGTGGCCGCGTCACCCGCACCTCCAGGCCAGCGTCTCCAGCACCTTCAGATCACCCGCCGCCCCGTCCGAGTGTGTGGGCCGGTCTCCCTCCACCTCTGTCTCTGAGGATGCTGGTGGGTGTCTTGGGGCCCGTAACTCAGGGTGACCCTCCCATCCCAGGGTCCTTAACTGTATCCCATCTGCAAAGATTAGCTGCCTCATTGTTTAACCATATGATGTCACACCCACGGGTCCTAGGGATAAGGACCCAAGTATGTTGTTGGGGGGCATCATTTGGCTTTCCTGGGCAGCTTCTCAAACATTCTGTTTCTGAGACTGAAACCCGTTTTTTCCCTCCTTGTGGGGTCTGTAAGATCCGAGGGTTAGAGAAAAGACCTCTCCGAGGATAAAAATTGTACGTCTCGAGTCAGCCAAACGTAAACATCCCACAGCCCCCAGAGCTGATGGCCTTAGGGGCCTCTGACTGTGGGTGTGTGCGGTCTCTTGGAGCAGCTAGGCGAGATGCATTGAGCCTTATATATGTTCATGCCTTCAGCAGAAGGCGGCAGCTCTCTGGAGTCTTCTGAAGAAGTGTTCTGAAGCGCAGATGACTGGTGCCTAAAAACTCCTTCACTGCAGGGGTCACAGGCTCTGCAGGGTGGGTGTCCAGCCAGAGATGCTGAGGCAGGAAATGACTGTCCGTCTGTCTGCCTGTATGTAGCAGCTGTTCTCCAGCTTTGAGGGCTTAGGACCCCTTCCCTCAAAATTACTGAGGACCCCAAAGAGCTTTTGTTTAAGTGCATTGTATTTCTCGATATTTAGTGTATCAGACAGGACTTCCCTTGTGGCTCAGTGGTAAAGAATCTGCCTGCCAATTCAGGAGATGCGGGTTCAATCCCTGGATGAGGAAGATCCCCCTGGAGAAGGAAATGGCAGCACACTCCAGTTTTCTTGCTGGGAAATCCCATGGACAGAGGAGCCTGGTGGGGTCATAAAAGGTCGGACACGACTGAGCGACTAAACAAGTGTATCAGACATTAAAATGGAGAATTTTAAAGCATATTTAATTCATTGAATAAGGAAAATAGCCCGTTGTGTGTTAACTATGAGTGTTTTCAGGAAACAGACTGGCCTTGCTTTATAGCTGTGCAAATCTCATTAACGCTGGCTTAATAGACGGCGGCGGGAGCCTGTGTCCGGCCTGTGTTCTGTCAGTTGTGATGCCACGTGTCACGGGGCCTCAGGCAAACTCCAGCGTGCATTTGGGAGGGAGAGGGAACAATGGAGGAAAATAACATCTCGGTCTTACTATGAACACAGCTTTGACCCGGCCGGCACCCTGCTTGCTTCCTGGGGACCCCAGGGTTCCTAGACCACACTGGGAACTGGTGACAAAAGATGGAGTGTTATGCAGTCATTAATACGATTTTCGAGGAGGAGTACAAGGCGTGTGTCTGCACTGGTGATGAAGAACATGGGGTCCGCAATTTCATACACAGTGTCATCTACAAAGCAGGCAGAAAACACATTGAAATGCAAGAGTTATGGGCAACTCTGCCTTTTTCTTTTTTTCTTCTGATGCTTAGCTGTTTTATTTTCCCAGCGTCTTCATTTTAAGGATGAACAGCGGGGGTGGGTGGGGGCTAGGCTTGTGCTCAGTATTGGTCTCAAGAGGCTTGAGTGGAGAGCAGCTGTCTGAGCCCCTGGCACCCACCGGCTCCTGCTCCAGGGACTGGGCGGCATCCTCTATTTTGGGAGGTGGACTCTCACTGTGGTTCTAGGCCTTTGAGTGGCACCAACATGATTCAGGGATTTGTGTGTGTGTGTGTGTGTATACTCTTGGGATAACGTCATCTACTGTTAGAAGCAAGAGAGCAGTTTCTGTGGGCTCTGGAGCAGGTTTCACAGTGGCCGATGAGGAGTTGGGGGCTGGTCTGAAATTCGGCGTCCCCTGCAGAACTTGCCCAGCCCTGGCAGGGCTCCAGCGGAGAGCTAAATATAACCTGGGTGTGTGCTGGCAACCTCGGGCACCCCAGCCCCCAGCTGGTGGCGGAGCCGAGCCCACGGGAGCCATTGATTTGTCTAATGGAGCTCAGTGTCTGCCATTTGTGGGGCATCTGGTACCTGCGGGCAGGCGGAGAGGTCATCCAGGCCCCGTCTGGAATGCCACAGAGCCGGCAGGGCAGGAATCTTGCTCCTGATTTTCAGATGTGTGGGCACGGCGACTGGACTAAGATGGGAGGCAGGACCCATGGTCACATGGCTGGGGAGGGGGGAGGGGCTCTGAGCTGGGAGCACCCCCATGCCCCTCACCCCTGGGGGGCACGCGTCTCCCCCACTGGGTCTTCTGATCTGAGGACTGTGGTCACGTGTTTCCGAGGGCTCTGGCATCACTGGTGGCAGAGAATGGTGGTAATGATCATCGTAACACCCCACACAGCATCCCTGCTCGGGTCCTTCCGATGCTGCAGGAGTGGTCTCCGTAACTGCCCATTTTACAGGTGGGCACACAGAGGCCAGGTGGCCTTGAGAAACCTGTTCTAGGGACCCTGCTGGTGGCAGGAGCTACTCCGGATCCCAGGTTCTGCTGAGCTGCGTCCTCTCTCCCACGAGAAATGTGGGTCAGCCGGCTCCCTGGGCCCAGCAGAAGCCCTGTTCCAAGCGCCTCCGTTCATCTGTGATTCTCCTCCACACCTCACCTTGTAAACCGGGAGCTTGCCTGCTCTCTCCTGCTCCTCCCACTGGCCCGGGACATCATGGGACAGGATGATGTCATCACCTGTGGAGGGGGCGGCAGGGTAGGGTGACCAGTGGGGGCGGGGCAGCCTTCTGCAAGAGACTTGCAGAGAAACAATCCCTCTCTCAAAGTACGGCCTGCCACCTCCAGGATCAGCACCTGGGCGAGGACATCTCGCTGGAAACTGGGACCCTGCCGGTAATTCCTGCCCACCCCTCGCACAGGGAGCTGTTCGCCCCCCGATACCCTCCCCTCTCACTCCCAGGCACCCCTGCAGCCTCCAGGAGACTTCAGCAGGGCTCTGCTCTGGATTTGGGGGTGATGGAGGGACAGCAGGGCCTCAGCCTGCCTCCTGGGAACCCCTCAAAGCAATCTTCAGGGAGGAGGTGGTTCCCTGGATTCCCCCCACCAACGTTCCTATCTCCTCCTTGAGGACCTGCCCCTTCCCTGGGGCGGCCGACACAGGAAAGGACACTCCTCTTTCACAGAGACCCTCCCCACCTCCCTGGGTCCCATGGCCAGGCAACAGTCAACCCAGCATCCCCGGGGGTACGGGTGAGGAGGTGGTTTCATTTGAGCATGTGGAGCCCTTGGCCTGGTGCAGAACGTGACCTTGAGGGAGCTCTTCCCTCCAAAATCTTCCAGCCTGGTGAGAAAGGTGGACAGTGTGTGGGGAAGACACACCATGAGAAAAAGCACTCCCCCAGGAGGCTGTGGGGGAACGGATAGAGGGCAGGGAACCAACCTGCCGTGAAAGAGAAATCCTGGTTTCCCCCCACCAACGTTCCTATCTCCTCCTTGAGGACCTGCCCCTTCCCTGGGGCGGCCGACACAGGAAAGGACACTCCTCTTTCACAGAGACCCTCCCCACCTCCCTGGGTCCCATGGCCAGGCAACAGTCAACCCAGCATCCCCGGGGGTACGGGTGAGGAGGTGGTTTCATTTGAGCATGTGGAGCCCTTGGCCTGGTGCAGAACGTGACCTTGAGGGAGCTCTTCCCTCCAAAATCTTCCAGCCTGGTGAGAAAGGTGGACAGTGTGTGGGGAAGACACACCATGAGAAAAAGCACTCCCCCAGGAGGCTGTGGGGGAACGGATAGAGGGCAGGGAACCAACCTGCCATGAAAGAGAAATCCTGGCAGACTTCCTGAAGGAGGTGACGGCCCACCACGGAGAAGTCAGACAAAGCTGTAGGAGAAGGGTAGAGGTGAGCGTGTAGGACGTGTGTGAGGAGCTTCACTCACGCCTCTGCCCCCGCTAGGCCCTGGGTAAGGTGCCATCTGCCTCTCAGGCACCGTGATCCCATCTGCCCTCACGGTACCTTGCACAGCACCTCGCCGGCCGGAAGTGTTCAGTGATGATGTGGCTACAGGGGGCCGAGGAGTTGCGGCATCCAGGGAGGGGACGGGGGGGGCGGCGTGTGGAGACCATAGATTCCTGGGGGTCTGCTAGACCCACCCCCACCCACCCCCGTGACTGCAGGCTGAGCCAGGGCGGGGGTGGGGGCGTCAAGCAATCTCAGCATGTTTATCTGTGAATGGAGGTGGGGCGAGGTTAAAGGCCCAGTGCAGGTGTGGCCAGGACTGGGGAGGACGGGTCACTCTGATGAGGCCAGGGCCCCCTCCCTGCCCCAGTTCTGGGAAAGAGGGTCATGCTAGGAATAGAACCTTGTATTTCCCACAGCTCCAGCCGCCGCTCCAGGCTGCAGCAGTCTGCAGAGGATCGGCACCAGACCCACGATCTGTGGCTCTGGTCGGAGTGGCGGGTGAAGGGGAATGTCACTGGCCACCTGCCAGCATCAGGACAGCGGTGTCCAGCAGTTGGGTGTTTTTATCGCCTCTTGCTGGGATCATTCTCTGACCAGGGCGACCGACCCACTCGACATGCAGGCTGCAAGTTGGGGACTTTGGGAGTCTTGGTCCCAGGCACGTGGACAAAAGGAAGTTCAGGATGGATCCCCAGACTGCCTGGCAAGCCAGCGCCTTGCCGCAGCCCTCCTTTTACCTGGGACCCAGGGTTGCCGTCACCTGTGGACCTGCTGTGCTCAAACCTGCATCCAGGTCTGCTCGGAACATCAGGCCCAGCCCGGTCAGCCTCCCCTCATCTCTGGAAGCAGAAATATTCAGATCCCATTGACTTGGCTCTGCTTGAGCAAATAGGCCCAAGTCCTATTAATATTCGGCAAAGGCCATTTCCCTGGGTGCCCGTGAGCTGCTGCGGGAGGAAAATGAATTGCAGGGCAGTTGCAGGGCAGGGTCTGAGCAAGGCCCCGTGGGCTGTGGTCTTGCCGAGGAGGGACAGGGGCTCTGGTAATTAACTGCCGGCCATGTCTGGGGCCCAGACCTGTGGGTCTTCCCAGGTCTTATAAAAGCCGTAGGATTCCAGCTTGCGTTTACTTGGGCTGTTACTCCTCTGAGCACTCAGGTACCTGTGACCTGGTTAGACTCCTCAGAACTGCTTGGGGCTTTTGTGGTTGGACGCGAGGGGTGGCCGAGATCACAGCTGGACGAGGCAAAGCCCCGATTTGAGCCCAGGGCTGTCTTGTTTTCATCCAGGCCTCCAAGGTCACAGGAGAAGGGAGTGTGCAGACAGCGAGAGCTGCAGGTCAGGTACCCGACCTTGTAGGAGGCATGTCCACAGGCAAGCAGGCAGTGCCGTTGAGTTTTTTTGTTGTAAATTTATTTATTTTAATTGGAGGCTAATTACTTTATTGTAGTGGTTTTTGCCATAATCCGCCGTGGGTGTACACGTGTTCCCTATCCTGACCCCCCCCCCNTGTATATGTACCACAGCTTTCTTATCCATTCATCTGCTGATGGACATCTAGGTTGCTTCCATGTCCTGGCTATTATAAACAGTGCTGTGATGAACACTGCGGTACACGTATCTCTTTCAATTCTAATTTCCTTGGTGTGTATGCCCAGCAGTGGGATTGCTGGGTCATATGGCAGTTCTATTTCCAGTTTTTGAAGGAATCTCCACACTGTTCTCCCTAATGGCTGTACTAGTTTGCATTCCCAACAGTGTAAGAGGGTTCCCTTTTCTCCACACCCTCTCAAGCATGTATTGTTTGTAGACTTTTGGATCGCAGCCATTCTGACTAATGCCATCAATTTTAATGAGAAAAGAGGCTTGAGAAGACCCTACTCACACACCCAGGTCTCCTGGGCTCTGATTCAGAGTCTGCTCATCCTCCAGAGCTCCTCACAGCTGACCCTCCAAACCGGCAGGCTGGACCCCAGGCATCTCCCTTTTGAATGACCACTGGCTCTTGCCTTCATCCCACACATTTCTGGGTGCCATCCTTTGCTACCAGGGATCATAAACAGGGTGCATGCACCCTCAGTCATGTCCGACTCTTTGTGATCCCAGGGACTGTAGCCGCCAGGCTCCTCTGTCCATGGCATGTCCCAGGCAAGAATACTGGAGTGGGTTGGCATTTCCTACTCCAGGGGATCTTCCCAACCCAGGGATCGAACCCATGTCTCTTGTGCCTCCAGCATTGACAGGCAGATTCTTGACCGCTGGTGCCACCTGGTAAGTCCCAAATAGGGGGACCTGACCTGTTTTAGGGGTCTCACTCTCATTAAGTTTCTTGGAGTCTGTTTTATCATCATTAATCATGCAATGAACCAGACGTTCATTTTTTGCAAGAACAGGGGATTGAAGAGGGAGCAGTCTGTGACCCCCCAACCGCAGCCCCATGGCCGGCTCTCCCCTGCGAAGCCTCGGGCCACGTCCTGCACGCCCCTCCCGACGCCCCCCAGGAAGCACCCCCAAGTAGGACATGCTCTCCTGCAGTCACTTCTCAGTGGCTTTTTCCAGCACTAAGTACAGCATTTTCTGCATTAATGTGTCTCATATTGTGGTAAAAGACACGTAATCTAAAGTACGTCGCGTTAGCTGTTTTTACGCGCGCCGTTAGAGGTGCGAAGTCCATTCACGTTGCTGTGAGACCTTTACCACCATCCGCCTCCGGACCTTTTCCATCTTTCTCAGCTAACGGTCCCCACGGAGCAGCTCCTCGTCGCCTGCCCTCGCCCCTCCCGTCCCCCCGCCCGTGGCACCCACAGTCGTGCTTTCTTCCCCTGTGGATCTGGCAGCCGTCGGGACCTCGCAGAAATGCAGGTGCGCCTCGGAGCTTGTCCTTCTGTGGCCGGCTTGTCTCACTGAGCGTAGCATCCTCCAGCTTCCTCATGTTGCAGCGGGTGTCGGAACGCCCTGCCCTTTTTTTTTTTAACTGGACCCTATTCCGCTGTGTGGATGGACTACGCTGTTCATCCATCCATCCTTCCCTGGAGACCTGGCTGCTTCCGCCTCCTGACTGTTGGCAGCGATGCTGCTGTGAACACAGGTGGGCCGTATCCACTCAGGTCCCTGCTTTCCTTTCCTTGGGGCACGTCCCAGGGTGGCATTGCTGGCTGAGAGGTACCTCTCCTTCATTTCTTGAGATGCCATCTTGCCATTTTCCCAGTGGCCAAGTGACTTTGCCATCGTCAAGGGGTATTTGGAGGGCGGGGTCTCATTGGGGGGCCTCTGGGTCCACCTTGCACAGACCCGACTCCTTGTCTTGGCAGAAGAGCCTGCTCTCACCTCCCTGCATGCTGTCTGGCAGCCAGGCTGAGACCTTGGAGGTTTCCCCACGTGGGCTGCCCCATCTCCACGCTGTCTTTACCCAGGCTGGCCCCCTTCTGGGGCGCCTTCCTTCCCCTCCTCTGCCCCCAGCCCACCAGAGCAGCAGGCATCCTGCAGGCCCCCTCATTCTGTCCTGCTCCTGGTCTCTTCCCCACTGATGCAGGTGCTGTCTGGGTGGGTCAAAGCCGTTTCCACCTGCCTCCCTCCAGAGGGGGCCCCATGTCCCCTGGCTCAGAATCCTGGGAGCCCATGGGTACCTGTGCAGACCAGGGGTCCTGCACCCTCTGGAGCCTAAATGCCTGAGTGTCAGGGTAGGGGACCCCAAGCCACAGCTCCCAGGACCCAGGAAGTGTCTCTGTCCAGTGGGGCAGCCTCTCCTCTCTGGAGCCTGACGGGAACCCGGCCATGCTGGGGAAAGCTGCAGCTGGACCCAAGGCCACAGCGCAGGACGCTGCCTGGTTAGCGAGGGATAAATTTAGCCACGCTGATGGAAAAGCATCCTGCGTCTTCCTTCCTCTGCTTCCCTTAGCCCCGAGGACATGATTCACAGGGGCATGGCTGTGCCTCCCCGCAGCCCACCCCGTGGTCTAGAGATGCAGAGAGGCTGGTCTAGAGGGTGAGGGACCCCAACCCACAAGGCAGAACCTGTGGGGTCAGTGGGTGAGAGTCCCCAGTCCACAAAGCAGAGCCGGTGGGCTCAGTGGGAGACAGACCCGTGACCCACAAAGCAGACCTGGTGGGGTCAGTGGGTAAAGCCCCCTCCTCCCCTGTCTCAGCCAGAGCTCCACCCCTCCAGCACCCTACTGCTGTGAAGTTTTGCTGCCCTAGGCGCTGGGCAAATTAAATTGTGGTAAAATAAACACAGCATAAAGTTCACCCTCCTAAGCGTTGTGAAGTGTGAGTTCTGTGGCATTTAATACAGTCGCTGTGTGGCCATCGCCGCCAGCACCTCCTGACCGCTTTTCCTCGTGTGAAACTGAAACTCTGACCCCACGACACGCCAGCCCCCTACCCCCAGCCCCACTCCTGGCGAGCACCGCTCTGCTTTCTGCCTCCAGGATTCTGTCTGCTCCAGGCGCCGCACGTCAGTGGGGCCTGTGATATTTCTGCTTCTGTGACTGGCCTGTCTCGCTGAGCAGAGCGTCCTCAGGGCTCATCCGTGTGGTAGCCTGTGTCAGCTTCCTCCTCTTGAAGCTGAATCATATTTAGCCCACAGTTAGTCCTTCCATGTGACCATGGACGCCGGGTGGCTCGCCCCGTCGGCGGTTGTGAGTGATGCTGTTATGATAACGGGTGTACAAATACACGCTTTGGGGTTTTACAGCAGCAGCTCTGGGGCGGGTGGTCCTGTGGTCCTGCCCCAAACAGGCCAGGGCACATGTGGGGCTCCACTGGTCCCTCCTCACTGTCCAGTAAGCGTGCACTCCTCCCGTCCCCGGGTGTAGATGAGGAGACCGAGGCCAGCGGGGTGAAGGGACTTCCCGCCATGCCAGCATCTGGGCACGGAGCCAGGGCGCTGAGTGGGGGGTGGGTTTCCACATTCAGAACCCACACCCTCACCTTTCCCGTGGAGCATCCGGTCGCCCCTTTGTCCGTTCTCTCAGCTATTGATTCATTCATCAGACACTGAGAGGTTCCACTCACCTCCCTGTCCTGGGCTGGGCTGTGCAAGATGCGTCTAGGATATATGTCCCGCCCTTAGGAGCTCACAGGATGGAGACCGAATCACTCAGAGGCAAAGAACCGGTGATGGACTACCCGGCGCCTGCCACGGGTGCCGGCTGTGGGGTGTGTGTGCGCAAGCCTCGCACTTGCCGACGATGGCTACAGGTGAGCACCGGAGGGCGGGGGGCCCTGAGCCCGGAGCAGGTGTTGTGAGCCCTGGGCCTGTCTCTGTCGCTGCAGTATTTTTCCAGGATCCATGAGGGTAAAGTTAACCAGTCATGGTCTATCCTGCTCCTGGGGGGGACTCTGCCTTCTTCATCAGTTTCTCTCCCAGATCTTGGGGGTGGGTTTCCACATTCAGAACCCACACCCTCACCTTTCCCGTGGAGCATCCGGTCGCCCCTTTGTCCGTTCTCTCAGCTATTGATTCATTCATCAGACACTGAGAGGTTCCACTCACCTCCCTGTCCTGGGCTGGGCTGTGCAAGATGCGTCTAGGATATATGTCCCGCCCTTAGGAGCTCACAGGATGGAGACCGAATCACTCAGAGGCAAAGAACCGGTGATGGACTACCCGCGCCTGCCACGGGTGCCGGCTGTGGGGTGTGTGTGCGCAAGCCTCGCACTTGCCGACGATAGCTACAGGTGAGCACCGGAGGGCGGGGGACCCTGGGCCCGGAGCAGGTGTTGTGAGCCCTGGGCCTGTCTCCTGTCGCTGCAGTATTTTTCCAGGATCCATGAGGGTAAAGTTAAGTCATGGTCTATCCTGCTCCTGGGGGGCACTCTGCCTTCTTCATCAGTTTCTCTCCCAGATCTTTCTTTTGGAAAGTTTTCAGTTCAGTTCAGTTCAGTCGCTCAGTCGTGTCCGACTCTTTACGACCCCATGAATCGCAGCACACCAGGCCTCCCTGTCCATCACCAACTCCCGGAGTTCACTCAGACTCACGTCCATCAAGTCAATGATGCCATCCAGCCATCTCATCCTCAGTCGTCCCCTTCTTCTCCTGCCCCCAATCCCTCCCAGCATCAGGGTCTTTTCCAATGAGTCAACTCTTCGCATGAAGTGGCCAAAGTACTGGAGTTTCAGCTTTAGCATCATTCCTTCCAAAGAAATCCCAGGGTTGCTCTCCTTCAGAATGGACTGGTTGGATCTCCTTGCAGTCCAAGGGACTCTCAAGAGTCTTCTCCAATCATATGGAAAAGTTGTTGGTTGGGGGAGGGGGAGGGGCTGCTCAGTGCAATGAATACCTTGTGATACTTTTTCATCTGGATGCATCAACTATGAACCTTTTGCTACGTTTCGCTCTGTCTGTCTGTCTCTCTTGAACCATTTGAAAGTTAGTTGCATTATAACACGCAGGCCTTAGCACAAGTCTGTACCCAAATATCCGCCCCAGAAAATCCCCCTTTTCCTGTCCCCCGCATAAGGCCCCTTTACAGATGTTTGCCTATGATCTCTCCTCCAGGGGCCAGGCTGGGGTTGACACCACAGCCACTTAACAGGCCTCTGTCTGTGGTCGCCTTTGCTCTGGGATGCCCTACCCACATATTTTCTTTAGTTTTTCTTTCATGCCGCCGACCCTTAGAGACTCCAGACCCGCTCCCTGTGTGTCGCCCCCTGCCCGATCTGTGTGGGTCACTGTTCCTTGGTGATGGGCGTCGGGCTGAGCGTTTTTGGCGAAAGGCTGCTGTGTGACTGCTTCCCACACAGGAGCACGCAGGGCTGTTGGTCCCATGTGCTTTCAGGATTTTAGCACAGTCCGAGCGCATCCAGCCGGGGTGAGAACTCCTACGCACGTGGCTTTGCACCTGTGTGCGGATATATGTCTACCCAGAAGCGGATTGGTAAATGAGAATGTCATCTGTCTGCCAAACCACTGTCCCTCACACCTTTGCCCAAAGGACACGTGAGTCCCTTGTCCCCGTCCCCTCCCGGCCCAGCACGGGGCACTGTCCGTCTTCTGAGATTCGCCAGCGGATGGGGCGAGGGCCCCCTGCTTTCCCCTGCCCCCGGGCGCCGAAGGCGTTGCTCTGGCATCGGGCCATTTGTGTCTCGGTGAGCCTGCTGCTCCCTCCTTCGCTGGTTCTCTGCGGGGCCGCTTGTCTGTGTTGCCCCAGCAGGGGGATGGGCGTGTGCCCTTCGCGCTATCTGGCCGGGATGAGGACTCTCTCTCCTTCTGAGATCGGGTGGTGGGGCCCAGGAGCGGGGGTGTGTGTGTGTTGGGGACAGGGGGCAGGGCAGGGGTGCGGGGGGCTGGGTCTAGGTGTGTTGCTAGGCGGGGAAGGCGGCTTGGGCCAAGGAGGGGCGTCTCTGAGTGGGGAGACAGAGATGAGATCACCTCCGATCATCCTCACCGGTAATTTCCTTGCTTGCCAGGCTCGAGGGGTCGCCGAGACCCTCTCCCCGTCCCGTCCTGCGGGACCTCCTTCGGGCCTCTGGGCAGCCTCCTCCTTATCTCGGGTGCCTTCCCACTTGCTGACTCCTCCGCTGGACTCGTCCACTTGCTCTTAAGTTTTCTCTTGGCCTTTGAAGTCAGCTTCAGCATCCTCTCCTCCTTCGAGAGAGGTCCCCTGACCCCCAAACCCTGAGGCAGCCGCTGGCTCTGCGCCTGCATTTCCTCCTGTTATATACTGATCACAGGATGAGCCTGCACATTCGTTTGCCTCCCTGACTGTGTTTGTCACCCTGCCAGCCAGCTAGCTCCTGGTGGGGGCCTCCAAGCCGACAGCCAACCCGCCTTCACCAACAGAACATCCTGCTCAGGGCATCCGCTCCCCTGTGACGCAGACCAGATAGCGTCTGACTCTCTCAACCCTTGGGCATCCGAGCTTGTCCGACTGCAGCCACCTCCTAGCTGGTACCTTGGGGGTCCCTGCTCTCTGTTGCCTTAGGGGACCTTGGACTTGCTGTCTCGGGGGCATACGTGTCATAGACAGTGGTGCGGCTGCTGTAGGGGGTGGTGGGCCGAGGTGTGGCCCCTTTTGAGCTCAGCTCCCCCAACGTGGACGCGGGCGAGAAGATTGGACTGAAAGGATGTGGTCCAGACAGGCTGGCATCAGGGACGCAGAGTCCGGTCTCGGTACAACAGGCCTCCTGAGCCCCCCGCCCCAGAGATGGTGCTCTGTGCTGGGGACCCGGAGGTCGGCCTGGCAGGGAGGAGGGATGGGGCAGAGTCTCAACCAGGTGAGAAAGGAGTGGGTGGGAGGAACGGAGAGAAGGGGCAGCCCGAGGAAGGATGGAGAAAGCCTAAGGGCAATGCCAACGTGTGGCATGCGCTGCTCCAAGACCACAGACGGTGCTGGTGACGACGGACAGGTCTGTGTTCTGGGTTGAGTTGCGTCCCTGAAGAGCGGTGCTGAAGTCCCGACTCTGGTCCCTGTGAACATGACCTTATTTGGAAATAGGGTTGTTGCAGATGTAGCTAGCTGAGATGAGGTCACATGGAGTAGGGCATCCTGATGAGATGAGGAAGAGAGACACAGACATGGAGACATGGGAGGAGGGCCCTGGGACCGCAGAGGCCGAGGCCGAAGGGCTGCCGCTCCTCGCCAAGCATCGCCCGCAACCTGCGTCAGGAGGAGCGAGGAAGGGCTCTCCCCTGGGGGTTCCTGAGGGACCTCGGCCCTGCTGACACCCTGAGTGAGACTTCCGGCCCCCAGACCGTGAGAGAATAGAGTTCTATTATTTAAGCCACTCAGTTTGTGGCCGTTGGTTCCAGCCAAACTCACAGTTAGGAATTAGGACCGAAAGATGCCGCTCACCAAGTGCCCATCACGTGCCACGTGGGGCACCCGGCACTTTCACGTGTATCATCTCGTTCGGTCTTTCTGCAGCCTGATGAGCAGGCACCCCCATTATACAGACGGGAAACTGAGGCCCAGAGAGGTGAAGCCGATGGGCCCAGGTCACACAGTGGCTGAGAGATGGAGCCGGCTGCAAACACAGGGCTGCCTGAGTTGCACAAGGGCAGTCAGCTGGGCGGGGGTGTTGGTGTGTGATGTGTGGCCCTGTTGGAGGGCAGGGAGGGTGGCCTTGGTGAGGCGTCTCTTTTCCACCGTGAGGCTCCGGGAGGACTTCCCGGTGGAGGTGTCCGGCACTCCGATGGCTCTGGGGGCTGAGTGCTCAGGAGGGGCCTGGCTGGGTCTTAAGGAATCCTCATGCAGGGCCTGGACAATGTCTCAGACCCCTTTAGAGATCATTTTTATGTCCCTGAGAAAGCACCATGTTTTCATTGCCTCAAACTCACCTGAAACACAGTACCCACGTGTCATAAAGTTTTCAAGCCCTTGATTTCATTTGTTTCTCATCTTTTTAAGCAGTGTTCGGCAATGAAGATGCGAGTGGGCATAGCTCGGGAATGCTCGGGGATGGCTGGACGCAGAGTGGGGCTGTTAGGGGTGAAGAATTATTCTGGAATGTGGAACGGGAGTGTGCGGGGAGGGGGACAGTCAGGGGCTCGGGGACGCAGGTGGGGCCACCAAAGCCACCTGGCCACCTTCGCCCTTGCCTTTCTGGCTGGAGCCAGCCTGCTGGGGCTGCAGGTGGAGGGCTGTGCACAGGGCAGGGTGGCCTGGGTCACGCCCTCATGTGTGGCGGTCCTTCCAGGCTCCTGCAGTCCCGCCCACCCTCTGAGTCCAGGAAGAGCGCGTTTCTCTCTTTTCTTTCATCACTGTCATTTCTGCCTGGTCGCCCCACTCTGGCAGGGGTATAGGCATAGAAGTCAGAAGAGAACTTTCTCCACTGCAGATGGCGACCCATTTGTGGGTGTGAAATCAGTTTAGTGGGTCACAGCAGCCTTTGTTATGTAAGAGGTTGAATTGAATAGAAAAAGAGCAGACCCGGTCTAGAAAAAGAAAGGAAAATAGCAGAGCACATCCCAAGTAATAGGGCGAAACATTGTTTGGTGAAAAAAAAAAATCTGTTATGTATTCAGATATTGTATAAACTGTTGCTGTGTGTAGCAGGCTGAAAAACACTCCCCTACCCCCAGTATTTCATGTCCTCTACTTAGGACCTGTGAGTATTTGAAAAAAAAAGGGAGGTTTGCAGATGGGATTAAGGTAAGGCTGCTGCACTGGGGAGATCATCCTGGATTATCTGTGTGAGTCCTAAACGCATCACAGTGAGTCTTAGAGGGGCAGAGGGAGGCTACAGACAGACTCACAGAGGAGAAGGGGCCAGGAGCAGCAGGGTGGGAGGAGACGGGGTGATGCCACCATGAGCCAAGGCCGCCGGCTGCCACTCGGAGCTGGAAGAGGTGGGAAGGATCCTCCCTTCGGGCCCCAAGGGAGCCCTGCCCAGCAGAGACCTGCGTTCCAACCCAGTGGTACCGAGTTTGGACTTCCGGCTTCCAGGACTGTTGTTTTACCAGTTTGCGCTGGTCTCAAGAAACTAGTATGCTGTGGGACGAACAACCCTGAAGCTCAGAGGCTAAGTCGGCAATCGCTTATCCTGGCTTGGGGCCTGTGGGCTGCCCGGAGCTCAGCTGACCAGGCCGGGCTCCCAGGGGGGTGGCCCTGTCCCCTCTCCATCTTCCTCCTGGGACCGTCGGGCTGGCCTGGGGGCTGCGCTCCGTGCAGGAAGAGCAGAGGGAGCTGTGTGACGCCTGAACCCGCAGGCGGTCACTTCCACTTGGGTGCGTGCGGCGACCAAGCCAGGCGCAGGAGCAGACACCAGGTCACGGGGCCGAAGAGCCCTCTCCTCCCGACTGGGGACCCTGGGGAGGGGCGGGACCAGCGGGCCCTGGCCGGCCCATCAGCAGGCTGCACCCTGTGCGCGTGGGGCCGCCGCCGGGTGGGCGCGTCTCTCTGTGCGCTGACGCTGGAACCGTGTGGAAGCTGCCCGCTGGCGGCACAGAGCCGGGTGCCAAGTGCCCTGGACGCAGCCGTTCGTGGGTCTTCAGGGCCCCGCTCTGCTTCTCTGCCACCCTCCCTGAGAATCAATCTGGAAGGTTCCGGGTGGGGAAGGGACAACGTCCCACCTCACCCCTCACCCCGCATCCTCAGAGGGATAGATGGGGGCTCATCCTGTGGAGTCCGGGGCAGGGGAAAAGGGACTGCTCCCCAACAGCCTCAGCTGGTCGCCATCCCAGGGTGGGACGTGCACATCCACCGTTAGCTTAGGCTCACCAAGGTCCTGGTCCTCCGTGTTGAGCATGCACAGGGACTTTGGAGAGGCCACGGGGCAGGAATCTCCCACGATGAGGCTGGGCGGCCGCGGCCCGTCCTCCCCGTGGGTGCTGCCTCGTGGTGCCCCTCCTGCCCCCTCCCCCCAGAACAGACGTGGAAGAGGGGCAGGGACTGGGCAGCCCCCTCCACCACCCAGGTCCTGGGAAACCACCTGAGCCCATGGGAGCGGAGGCCGTGGGTCCCCGGACCCCTGGAACCTCTGTGGGCAGGGTAGGTGTCCCCATAAGCCAAGGGCAGTCTCCCACGGGCCCGGCAGCCACTGCAGTCGGTGGGTCATGTCATGGGATCGGGGTGGGGGTGTGCTGGCCTCCATGGGGGCCTTGCTACGGGCCAGGCAGGGTGGGCGGGGAAGGTGATCAGAGCTGAAGGTCAGGCAGGCAGGTACCTGGAGAGCCAGGGAAGACCTAGCGTGGTCAGCAAACACCAGGTTAGGCCAGCTGAACCAGGCCTGGGGCGGATTTCTGCCCTGGGGCCGGGGAGCCCCCAGCCCACGGTTCCCATCTCCTGGGAGGCCCTTCTGGGGTGTTGTGGCTGCTCGTGCCATGCACAGGGGTCTTGCGCCCCCAGCCCAGATGGACAGGAGGCATCAGGCCCAGGGGGATGACCCTGGTGAGGGAGGCGCCAGCCCTGGGGAGGTGAGGCCGGAAGGCAAGACAGGTGGCCTCTGCTGGGCGCTCTCTCCAGGAAGCAGCAAGCTTGGGGTTCACATCCAAGCCATCCTCGCTGGGACGCATGGGAGAGGGAGACGGTCCTTCCGAGGGGGCCTTGAGCCACACTGAGTCTGGGCCGGAGCGGCGCCTGTCCTGTGGATGGACGGTACCCGCGGCTCCTCCTACAATGATTCTCTTTCGAGTGCCTGGGCAGATCCCAGCCTCCCTCGTTCTCAGGGTGAGACCGACCCAGGTTTTTCGACGGAAGGTCTGTTGCCCCGGCCTCTGCCCGCCTTCCCACCCCAGCAGAGCCTCATGTAGCCGAGGGCGCCGTCCTGCTGGCAACATCAGCTCGCTGTCTCCCCTTTCCAGCCTCCGTCCCGGAGTCGAGCAGCTTGCCACCCCTTGGGCTCTGAGTCACCCCGGGTTCTCTCCGCCAGGGCTTCCCCTTGAGCCCTGCCGGGAGCGTCCAGCGCCCCCTGTGATACCCCGGGTCAGGCACCAGTCGCCGTATTGCCCCTCTTCTCCCATCTGACTCTCAGACTCAGAGCCTGTGAGTCTCTCTTGTTCACGAGAGCTAGCCCAGCTCCCCCGTCTCTGCCTCGGTGTCCTCACGGGGGAAGCAGGGACGTGACGATCCCTGCCTCGGGTGCGGGGCTGGCTGGGGGCTCAGCGGGGGCTGCTGTCTTTGTTGCCGTCGCCAACTCGATGGTCATTTCGGCCCCGAGCTGGGCATAGACCGCGAGGCATAGAAGGTGCAGAATAGATGAGTGGAGAGAAGCTCTCCTCTGTAAGCTCGCGGGGCTGTCATTGTCTCCCTGGGACGTGTCATCCGTACCCACTGGCGGGACCCGGGGGCCTGGCATGATGCTGCCTGCACCCCTGTGCTTACCCCCCCCGTTCACTGGGTGGAGAGGTTCAGACCAGTGTGATTAGTCGTGGTAGTGTTAGCCACTCAGTCATGTTTGACTCTTTGCATTTCCACAGACTGTAGCCCTCCAGGCTTCTCTGTCCATGGGATTCTCCAGGCAAGAACACTGGAGTGGTTGCCATGCCCTACCCCAGGGAATCTTCCTGACCCAGGGATCGAACCTGGGCCTCCTGCATTGCAGGAGGATTCTTTGCCATGTGAGCCCCCAGGGAAGACCTAGTGTGGTTAGGGAATGTCAGATCAGGCCGGGGGGTCCCCGCTGGTGGCCAGCACCCCTGCTGACTCTTCAGAGCTGAGCAGATGAGGTGTTTTCTGCTGGGTGCTGGTGGAGGGCTGACGTGCCGCACCCCCGGAGCCGCTGCAGCTGAGCGCTGGGAAATATGACCCCTGCTCCAGGGCGTGGCCACCGAGCCTCCCCGCTGTGGGATCCTGGCCCCCAGCCACTAGGCCATCACGCGCGCAATTAACCAGGGTAACGCCTGCAGGTTCTCAGGGGCTGCGTGCTGGGGGCCAGGCAGGCCTTCCTGCTTGTGTGGTTCGTGGCTCACAGGGCGTTTCTGCCCCTGAGAGCTTAATGCCAAGTGTCTCAGAGAGACACCCGGGAGCACAGGGGCACCACGATACCGAGCAGTCAGGGTCTCACGCTGCCTGTACGCCCAGGGGCCCCCCGAGTGTCCCAAGCCCGAGTCTCCTCCCCTCTGGCACACGGAGGCTGCGAGTGGGTTAAATAGGTCACCCCGACATTCATGTCCACCCGGAACCTTTCGTGTGACCTTGTTTGGAATAGGGTCTCTGCAGGGTTATCAGGGTAAGGATGGAGACGAGGTCCTCCTGGAAGAGAGGGGACCCTAAATCAAGTGACTGGTGTCCTTGTATAAGAGACAGAGAAGGACACGCGGGGACGTACAGAGAAAAGCCAGCCCTGTGAGTTCCGAGGCCGAGATAGCAGTGATGTGGGTGTTAGCCCAGGATGCCTGCAGCCCCGAAACTGTTGATGAAAGGAAGCACCCCCCCACCGCCCCAGAGACTTTGGGGGTTTCTGGTCTGCAGACTGGGGGAGAGTCAATGTCTGCTGCAGAGGCCGCAGCTATGTGGCTGGGTCCCCAGGACCCGGGCACAGGCTGGGAGGTGCTGGGTCAGGGGGCTTGCAGGCCGGCCACGTGGGGCTACAGACGGACCCAGCTCTCTCGGGACCCTCCCCCACTGCCTTTGCAAAGCCGCTTTCCCGGACACCCGGGAACAGGTGTGTCTCTGGAGTGGGGTGGCAGTCTATTTCAGTGTTCCGGGCAGGGCTCGGCCCGGCCCTCTTTGGGCATGAGGGCGGCAGCTGCCTCGTGACCCGCTGGCGTGTCCCCCACGGGCTGTGCTGGCCGCAGAGGCTCCAGCCCTCGGCCGGCTGCCGCCTGCCCGCGGCCTCACGGGTGCCGGCCGGGCTCGCGGAGGTCACAGTCCATGGGGACGCCCGGAGGAGGGACAGGTAAGGCCCACGCTGCCATTACCACTCTGACCATCTGCCTGGGAGAAAGGCTTCTGTTCTGACTGGAAGCCTCCAGGCCTCCCAGGAAGCCCGGGGTCCAACTCGAGGGGAGGCAGCGTGAGCTCAACTCGTGTATGAAGGCAGATGCGGCCGGAGCTGACACGTGCCCGCTTCGTGCCCAGCCTTGGCGACTCTCCTCTGGACTCTTGATGTGACCCGTTTTACAGATGAGAAAGCTGAGGCTTGGGGAAGGGGAGGGTCTGGGCAGGTTCACTGCTGCAGGTGTTGCTGTCGGGCCCCTGCTCTGGGCTGAGCCTCTGTGCCTCCCTGCCCCTGCCCTTTGCTTCTTTCCTGGTGATTCTCAGTCTTCAACCAAGGGTGACTTTGCTCCTGGGGGAGGGTGGGGGGCGTTTGGCCCTGCCTGGAGCCACTTTGATGATCTCAGCTTGGCGGGGGTGGGGGTCCACAGGCCCCTGGTGGGGTGTTGAGACCAGAGACGCCGCTCACCACCCAGTGGCACACAGGGCGGCCCACAGAAGCGTTGTCCAGCCCAGAGTGTCGGCTGGGCCCGAGGCCGGGAAACCGGCCTTAAGAGATATCATCATGACTTCGGTCCTTCTGTTGTTAATGTGGAGAGCAGGGCCCATCAATGTAGAAAGAAACGCTAAGGAGCTTCCAATCCATTCCAGCCCCACCTCGGACAAGGTGGTGTGTGGCGAGGATGGCAGGAAGAAAGCTCTGGGGCAGGGGGAGGGGCTGGAGGAGGAGACGGGGTGTGTGTTGGGGGCACACAGGGGAGTGAGCCTGGACACTGGAGCAGAGAGGTGGGGTGCAGCAGGGAGAGCCTCTGAGACCCGAGGTATGCGGGGCAGGGGGGCTCCGGCCAGGGTCCAGCCTCCATCCTGAAGTGCTCCCAGCCCAGTCCTCAGGGCGCCGTCCTGGCACGAGGCTCAGTGCCCAGCAGACCCTGCCTCAGCCAGATCCTCTGTCCTGGCTGTGGCGTCTGTCCAGAGGCAGGATCCAGGACCCCTCGTCCGCATGTCCCTGTCAGCATTCTGCAGGCTCAGGGGGATTTTATGCAGGAAGCAGCCCCCGGGGTGCCGGGTGAGTGGTGGCAAAGGTTTGAAGCCGGACCTGCCTCTGGCCTTGACCCCACTGTGGGCCTGGTCTGGGCACTGTCTTGCTCCGGGGTGGGGGGGGGTGCTCCAGACCCCCTCTGTAAAATGGGGGTGTTTACAGTTCTTCCCTCCCATGGTGTTCTGAATCCACCATGCCTGAACCCTCCTAGCAGACTCTCCATGTTTGTCCCCCCAAATGTGTAGCTGTGGGTGCCCCTGCCTCCCCGGGCTGGCTGGACGCAGCCCCACATGGAGGTCTCACTCCTGGCCTTAGAGCTCCGGCTGGCTGGGGGTCAGATAACATCCCCTGACCTGCTCTGTTTACTGGATTGTTCTGAAAACACCGGCGGATTCCAGGAGCTGAGCCACGTGATGATGTTCAGTTCTCAGATGGAATTTCCATGCTGGCGGCTGGGCGGGTCTCCCCACTCAGTGAGAACTTGGTGTCCTTCACGCCCTGCTCTCAGCGGACGATGGGCAAAACAATCGTGATATTAAAAACTGCCCAAACCCAGTGAGATAAGCCCTGTTCCCCACTCACAGACGAAGACGTGGTGTCTTGTGATAAAAATCCCAGGGAGGGAGATGTGACTCTGTTTATGTAAAATTATAACAAGGGCTAAAAGTTAAAGAACTGTAGAATGTTTAGAAGAAAATATTATATCAGGATAAGGATTTTTGATCTTGGGGGTTTCTTAGAAATGACACTAAGTACACAAGCAGGAAGACATAGATACATTGGAGTTATTTCTTCAAAATGAAGCAGTCTTATGCTGCAAGGAGCATTATGAAGCAAATGAGAACGCAAGTCACACAACAGGAGACGATATCTGCCAATCATACATCAGAGGATGGGCTTGTGTCTAGAATATGTGTGTGCATGCGTGCTAAGTCGCTTCAGTTGTGTCCAACTCTTTGCAGCCATACGAACTATAGCCCGCCAGGCGCCTCTATCCATGGGATTCTCTAGGCAACAATACTGGAGTGGGCAGCCATGCCCTCCTCCAGGGGGCTTCCCGACCCAGGGATCGAACCCAGGTCTCCCACAGAAAAAGCCAAATTCAGTGAACAGAAGATCTGAATAGACATTTTTCCAATGAATATATACAGATAGTGAACAAGCTCGTGAAAAGATATTCAGCATCGGTGGCTATCAGGAGATGCAGACCCAAGCCACAGCGAGGCACATCTCATGCCCATCAGAGCGAGTGCGTGCTCAGTCGCATCTGACTCTGCAACCCCGTGGATGGTAGCCCACCAGGCTCCTCTGTCCAGGGGATTCTCCAGGCAAGAAGACTGGAGCGGGTTGCCATGCCCTCCTCCTTCAATCCCTGCCATCTTCCCTACCCAGGGAGTGGACCCGTGTCCCTTGCGTCTCCTACATGGGCTGGTGGATTCTTTACCACGGCGCCACCTGGGAAGCCCGTCGGGGTGACCGTGAGGAGGAAGACCAGTGTGACAGATGCTGACGAGGACGTGGAGAAGCTGCGGGCGGGAGGGCGAAGTGCCGCAGCCACTTAGGGGAGCAGCCCGGCAGCTCCGCACACGGTTAGACGCAGAGTTACCGTGTGACCAGCAGACAAGGGGGGCGTCCACACAAAAGGGCCTGTGCCAGAGTGCCCAGAGCAGAAGGTGCAACAGCCCCAAAGTGGAAACCAGCCTGGAGTCTGGTGGTATGTTCCTGTAGTGGACAATTCAGTTCAGTTCAGTCGCTCAGTCGTGTTCGACTCTGCAACCCCATGAATCGCAGCACACCAGGCCTCCCTGTCCATCACCAACTCCTGGAGTTCACCCAGACCCACGCCCATGGAGTCAGTGACGCCATCCGGCCATCTCATCCTCAGTTGTCCCCTTCTCCCTCTGCCCCCAATCCCTCCCAGCATCAGAGTCTTTGACAATTATTTGGACATAAAGAGTTATGACATGCTGACCTCTGCTACAGCGTGGATGAACCTTGAAAGCCTTAACCTGAGTAAAGGAAGCCAGACACAATGTCCAGAGTAGGCAAATCCGTTACAGAGTCAGAAAGGTCATTGGTTGCCAGGAGCGGGGGTTATGGGGGAGGGATGGTGATGGGGAAAGTGAAAGTGAAGTCACTCAGTCGTGTCTGACTCTCTGCGACCCCATGGATTGCGGCCTGCCAGGCTTCTCCATCCATCGGTTTTTTCCAGGCAAGAGTACTGGAGTGGGTTGCCATTTCCTCCTCCAGGGGACCTTCCTGACCCAGGGATCAAACCCGGGTCTCCTTCATTGCAGGCAGGTCGGGCCCCTGGCAGGGGTCTGTGGACGGAGCAGGGAGGGATGTGGGGTCTAGTATCCGCTGGGTGGTCCTGCAGGTTCTCCAGTCTCCGCTCCTTCCTCGGAGGGGCCGCCAGGGCCGCCCTACTTTTCAGAGGGATGGAAATATTCTTAAGTTGATCATGGTGGTGGGCGCACTTCTATGAACGTACAACCATCCAGACCCCCAGTTCTAACGAGACCCACACACGACATGCTTCCCCTATCATCACCCTCCTTGGAAAGGCGGGT
>SJXQ01003640.1:148074-158324 GCA_006408695.1 Aepyceros melampus | reverse complement strand
GGGTTAGGTGGAGAACACGCAGAAGGGCAGAAGGTTAAAGGAGCTGGGGAGGGCGGGGAGGCCAGAAGAAACGGAAGACCAGGCCGGTCACACAGAGACCTGGGCCCGAATCCCTCCCCTGCCGGTTACAAGCTGTGGGATCTCAGCCTGCTGAGCCTCTCGGAGCCTCGGTTTCCCCGGCTGCTGCGGGAGGTGATCGTGCGTCTCGAGCCAGTTGGCGTGCGGAGCCCACAGCCAGGCAGAAAGGAGAGTCGTGGGTATTTCTGGGTGGCCTCCGGGGACAGAGCCTGCCCTCGGAAGTCGCAGGCCAGGAAGTGCTGTCCCTGCTACCCTCTGCCGGCCCTGGCGGCCCCTCCGAGGAAGGAGAGGAGACTGGAGCTCCTGCAGGACCACCCAGCGGATACTAGACGCTGCATCCCAACCTGCTCCGTCCACAGACCCCTGCCAGGGCCCAGGCAGCACCGCAGCCGGTGGGCGGGGTGTCTGACTTGGGTGAGGATCGTCCAGCCCAGATTTTCAGAGCCCAGCTGAGACCCCGAGACCCCTTCATTAGCAACACAGATCACCAAATAGGCTTTTAAGGTCCACCTCTTGTGGAGAAAACACGAGGGTTGTAGAGCTGGCCTCCCCTGTGGGTCTGGAATCCCGTGCACGTCCGTGGACAGAGGTGCCGTGTCCCTGAGGAGCAGGTTGGAAGAATTTTAAATTGAACGCTGCTGTGGGTTTTGCATGCTTCGGTTATGGGAAGCTGCTTCGTGACTTTGGGGGGCAAGTATGGAGCCACGAGGCCGGGCACTGGAGGAGGGTCAGGCCGGGGTCTTCAGACTCCAGGAAAGGGCTGCTGGCCCCCAGGAGGATGCAGAGAGCCTGGACTCCAGGCTCAAGTGAAGGAGGGCCCTTCCACCACAGGAGATGGTACTGGGCTCCAATGGCAGGTGAAACGGATGCTTTTGACGAGCAATTTGAGCTTGCAGCCCTCGGGCTGCTCAGAGTCCATGAAAATAGCCGTGGACAGGAAGGTTGCCAAGCAGGGGCACCCCGGGAAGATGCCACAGAGCAAGTTAGGTCCAAGGTGGACCCACCTCCCCCAGAGCTGGTCCCCTCCCTGCCCTCTGCCCCTCACCTGTCTGCTCTCCCCCCAGCCCCACGCAGCGTGCCACAGAGGGGAGAGCAAGACCCAGAGAGACAGGGCTTCTAGTTCCGGCCTGGAAGCTGCTTCTGTCCTTGGAACCTGTTTGTCCATCTCAGAATGGTCAAGAGAGGATGTTCCCTGGTGGGCAGAATGAACAGGATAATTGGACCTTAAGTGATGGGTCGGCAGCAGGCTCTGGACAATGGACAGTGTCCCCCTGGGAGAGGGGTCAGGAGGAGAGGCCGGGGGTGGGGGTGTGGTGCCTCTCGGACGCCCGCGCCATCCCTGCTGGGTTCAAAGCCAAGGGCTCTTCTGGGCCCCTGGGACACGCTGATGGTGACCCGAGGGACAGCTGGGTCCCCGCCAGCCGGGTGGTGTCTCCAGGCCAAGGCTGCAGCCCCATCTCCAGGGACCTGGGCAGCAGAGGCGGGCAGCTTCTGACTCTGAGCGGGCCCGCATGCACAAGGGGCCTTTCGGCCAGTCCCCGAGCTGGCTGCACTCCCCAACTCTACCTGGAGAGTGAGGGTCCCTGGCAGGATTAGCACAGCCCTCACAGACCCTAAGGCTTCCCAGGTGGAGGTGCAGACAGATGTGAGTTCGATCCCCGGGTCGGGAAGATCCCCTGGAGGAGGGCATGGCAACCCTCTCCAGTATTCTCGCCTGAAGAGTCCCACGGACAGAGGAGCCTGGCGGGCCACAGTCCATGGGGGTCGCAAAGAGTCAGACACGACTGAAGCGGCTGAGCACGCACGCAGCACGCACAGAGCCGCCCGGCGGGAGCCGACAGCGGGGGCTTGGGGTCCTGCAGGCCTGGGTTCCAGTCCCCGTGGTGCCGTGTGCCCACTCCTGGCTCTGTGACTCGGGTCACTGCTGGGAATCGCCCAGCGCCGTGTCTGGCCGATAGTCCAGGCCAGGAGCTGAAAGCTGATGTCGTCACTCAGATTGTTACTTCTCACCCCCGCGGGGTGCTGTTCTGTGCTCTGAGTCACCAAATGCATCCCCCCGTTTTCCATCATACGTCAGAAATATTCATGGGGCACCTGCTGTGTGCTGGGCCTGAGCCGTACGCTGAAGACCCAGACCAGGTCCCTGGCTGTCGCAGTGGTGGCCGCCTGGCCCACGGCGAGGTGACATGGGGGACAAGCTGTGCCCTGGCCTGGGAGTCCAGGGACCCAAGTCCTGGCCCCAGCCTGGCCTCAGACTTGCCCTCTGCTTTCCCGTGTTGGGGCGGGGGATGGGCCCAGATGCCCACCTAAGCCCTGACCTTCCGGAATGCCACCCGTGAGATACATTAGATGCCTTGCCGGTCAGGAAGGACAGCTCTTCCGGCGATGAAATAACACCCTCCAGGGATGTGGGTGGCTGGGGCGCCTGGACCAGCTGCTCGAAGCTTCAGGAGTCTGTGAACTGCCAGAAGCTGGAGCCAAAGGTGGCTGGGCGCCCCTCGTGGGCAGCCTGAGCTTCCGGGGGTAGGGGTGCTCACTGCCGTGTTCTCTCCGCTTCTGCCTCTGAAGGGAACCCCTCTGCCAGCAGACACCACTCCTGCAAAGCCCGGCCTGGGGCAGCGTGACCGTCCCCCTGTGCAGAGGAAGACAGGCTCGGGGGGCAGCAGAGCGGCAAGTCCCCAGCCCTGCCTCCCGCGCCTGGAGGGTTGGTTTCCTGGGGCCACGGGAACGAATCCCGCAGACATTTCTTCTCAGACGGTTCTGGAGGCCAGGGGCCTGAAATCACCCTGTCCCCAGCACGGGCTCCTTCTGAGGTCTGCGGGGTCCAGGCCTTCTTTGGCCTGCCGATGGCCGTCTCCTCCCTGTGTCTCCACTCCTCCAACCTCTGTGCGTCTCTGCCCCAGCTTCCTGTTTATAAGGACACAGTCGTGTTGGAGACAAGACCGAGTGAGCTCACTGTAACCCGCGTGCCTCTCTCCAAGACCCAGTACGTTCTGAGGAGCTGAGGGCCAGGACTCCGACGTGAGGGGGAGTTCGGCTCCGTCTGCTGCGGATGGGTTCCCTTGTGTGGCCTCCCATTATCCTGGCCGGCTGAAAATCCATGGAGGCTCCTCTTTCCAAGCACGGCGGGGTCGTCGTGTGGGTGGTGGGGTCGTCGTGTGGGTGGGGAGGTCATCGCGTGGGCTGGGGGGTCATCATGTGTGTGGGGGGCGGTCCCTGCATGAAGCAGGAATCTGGGGTTTCTCCGCTTAAACTCTGCCTGAGTTCTGCCCTTGGTCGCTGGGGCCAGGACAGCTGGCCTGTAGTCCTAACCTGGCATCTCCCTGGCTGAGCAGCTGGGCCCGGGCGCCTGGGGGATTTTGGTGTGCCATCTGCGTGGGAACTGGCTAGGGTGGCCCTGGTTGAATTTGGAGCAGGCAGCGCCTGTTTCTGGAACCAGACCCAGAAGGTGATGAACTCGTCCTAGGGCAGAGAGATCACACCAGTCCATCCTAAAGGAAATCAACCCTGAATATTCATTGGAAGGACTGATACTGAAGCTGAAACTCCAATACTCTGGCCGCCTGATGTGAAGAGCTGACTCACTGGAAAAGACCCTGATGCTGGGAAAGATTGAAGGCAGGAAGAGAAGGGGATGACAGAGAATGAGATGGTTGAATGGCGTCACCGACTCAATGGACATGAGTTTGAGTAAACTCCAAGAGTTGGTGATGGACAGGGAGGCCTGGCGTGCTGCAGTCCCTGGGGTTGCAAAGAGTTGGACACGACTGAGGGACTGAACTGAGAGCACCAGGAGGGAGGTAGACCTGGAGCTGAACTCAGCTCCACCCCTTCTGGTTGTGTGGCTTTGGGCTGGTTACTGACCTTCCTGAGCTCAGTTTCTAGCCCTGCCAAACGCGTGTAATGATATCCACCTTGCCAGGTGGTTGTGACGACTCCAGTCAAGGTCCCACCAGACTCTGGGCACTTCCTTTCCTGGGTCAAAAAGGCCAGCACCTGTGGGACTTAGGTATGGAGGAGGTGACCTTACCGTCTCCGGAGCAGACCTCAGGCGGGGCAGGTGCAGGGGTGGGGGCAGGGCTTGTACAGACGTGGGGCGGGGCTGCCTGGGCTGGAGGCTGGCGTGGCGCTCTGGTTTTCCACGGCTGCGTAACTAACCACCCCAGACCTTCACAGCATCAGATGGGCATTCTGTGACACTCACAGGTTCCGAGGAGCAGAGATTCGGAAAGGGCTCTGTGGGGACGTTGCATCTCTCTTCCACAGTATCTGTGGTTTCAGCTGGGAAGCAAGAAAGCCTGGAGTGACTCAAGCCCTGGGGACTGGCATTTCTGGAGGCGCCCCAACTCGCAAGTCTGGGCGCCATGCAGGGCGGTCTGGGCTTCCTCACAGCCTGGCCGCCGGGCTCCTGGACTTGGCAACGTAGGAAGCAGGGCAGAGGTCTGTGGCACTGTGACTGGGGTCGGGGCGGCGGCAAAGGCCCACCCCGGTCCCAGGGGGTCTCAGAGCTTGCCGCTGAGCAGCAGGAGGGCCAAAGCCGAGTGTGGAGAGGAGCCTGCAGGTGGGACTTGTGTCCAGCCGCCTTGACACGTCCAGTCAGACGCGTGATCAGTTCTATCTGCAGACACTTGTGCTGAAGCCCCAGGTCCAGTCCTGAGACCCCAGGCGGAGTGGCGCTCGTCACTGGCCTCCAGGAGCTGCCGTCTGGCCACAAGGCAGTTCCTGGGCTCAGCTGAGGACAGGGGGCTGCAGAGGGGTCACAGAGACCACGCTTGTTGAGAATCTAAGAGGACACAGCTTCACATGGCGGAGGCACCCAGCGGGTCCCTGCTGTTCGCTCATGAAATTACAGACACAGGCCTGGGGACGAGTCTCAGGATGAACGTTCCTATGCCCGGGGTCAGCGTCAGTGCACTGAGCTTCCTGCAAGGGGTTTCCACGTCTGTCTCCACTTCCGTGCCCTTGGGTGTGAGCTCCTCACTGTGGGGGACTGTGTCTTCCTTGGCCCTGTGCCAGCAGGAGCTCGGCAAGGGCTGGTACCACCGCAGCTTCGCCGAGGACGGATGCGTGATGCGTCTGCAGAGGCTTCAGGCCTGGCCGTGCAGAGACCCTTGCAGCCGGCTCACTGGGCTCAGGCTGCCCATAGCCTTGGCGAGACAGGCCGGATCAGAGAGCCGCGTCCTGGTTCCCGGTTTCATTCGCAGCCTTAAGGAGGTTAAGACGGGGAGTGACTACAGGCGCTTTGCTTTGATTTACCAACATAAAACAGCAGGAGAGGCCCAGGCCTGTTCCTGAACCTGATGACCCGTAAAGAGTATCCTGAGGGCAGAGGAGACAGATGCCCTAAGGTTTTCGTGCCGTCAACCCCGTTTAGAAAGCCAGTCTAAACAAGCCCCTGTGCTGGAGGCGGTGCTAGCTGCAGGATGCTGGTGGTCACCAGGTGTGAGTGCCATCGCCCAGCTGGGCCTGGCCGAGCGCCCCTTGCTCTGTCTGCACTGGTACCCGGCCCTAGGGAGCGGCACTTCTCAGACCCGGCCCCTGGCCCAGGAGGTGAGCATGGTGACGTGTGTTGCTGCTGCCCTGAAGGTGCTTGCGCAGCGTGCATCACCTCCTCCTGGAAGCCCTCCCTGACTGCACACAGGTCCACCTCCCTGCAGCGCCGGCCCACGGCCCCGTAGCCTCCCTCGGTACTTCTGTGCTCACTATAATGGTTAGAAAGAAAAGCCTGAGAGGTGAGGTGAGAACTCAGCACCTGGGACCCACTCTGGGTGCATCAGAGCCCCAGGAGAGGCTGTGATGCACAGTTGTGTAAAGCTTATTCAATATTAGGGCAGACATAAAATGTGGAGACTCCACACCAGCTGTTGGCGTGATACAGAGAGCAAGATGGAGAGGGCTACAAAACCTCACGCTGATGGAGCAGGGTTTCCCCTTGGATTTCCCGAGGATGCAGGGACTCCATGTCCTGATAGCGAAGTGGACTGACCCGGAGGGCAAAGCCTGAAAAATAAGCTGAACAAGGGCTGCTGGTCCTTGGCCAAGCCAGCAGTGCCTTCGGGGGTCCAGCGTTAGCCGGACCGTCCGGGAAGGGACAGGACCATATGTAGAGGCTTTGAAGGTGAGCAGATTGAGTGGAGATAAACAGCTGAACAAGCCCCTGATGACCACGGAACACCGTGTGCACCGTGAGGGGTGAAATGAGTCCCTGGAACAAGAGAGGCACCTGCCCCACCCCCACTCGCTGGGCCTGCCTGTGCGCTCTCCTGCCGCCTGCCACACCTCTGCCTGGCCAGTTTGCACACCCGCCTCCCAGAATGCCCACCGGCTCCTCTGTTCCTGTTTGGTGAAGCACGTGCATGACTGGGACTTGCAGAGCAGCAGGCGGCAAATGGGATGCTGGTGTTGGACACCCAAGCAGCAGGGACCCTGGCCGAGTCCCTAATCCAGCCACGTGCCTTTGGGAAAGTCCCCAGGCATCTCTGAACCTCTGTGTGTGCTCAGTCAGTGGTGCCGACTCTGCGCCCCTCATGGACTGTAACCCACCAGGCTCCTCTGTCCGTGGGATTCTCCAGGCCAGAATACTGGAGCAGGTAGCCATTCCCTTCTCCAGGGGGATCACCCCGACCCAGGGATGGAACCCAGGTCTCTTACATTGCAAGTGGATTCTTTACTGTCTGAGCCACCAGGGAAGCCTTCATATCTTCATCTGTAAAATGGGAGTGACAGGCCATTTCCGTGGGGGAGTATGTGGTATGGGTCAAGTGAGGGCCGGGACTGGGTCTGTTTTGATCCTGTGGGACCTGGGCGCATAGTAGGTCTCAGACATTTGTTGGGTGGGTGAATGAGCGGTGAACAGGGAGGAGAGCTTTGCTGGCTGGAGTCGGGAGTTGCTCACACTTTGGCCGAGCACCCGGCAGCCCTGCCGCCAGAATGAAGTCGCGGCGACCTGCAGTGGTTTCCACGGTTAGGGTGCCAAGCAGGGTCAGGTAAAGATGCAGGGGGAAAGATGGAAGGCGGGAGGAGACGACAGAGGACGAGATGGTTGCATGGCACCACCGACTCGATGGACATGAGCTGAGAAAGATCTGGGAGTTGGTGATGGGCAGGGAGGCCTGGCGTGCTGCAGTCCATGGGGTCACAAAGAGTTGGACATCACTGAGCGACTGAACTGAACTGGACTGAAGGGTCAGGTAGATGCTCTGAGGCAGGAGGAGGCCAGCCCGCTGTGGCCTTGCACAAGCAAGGATCCCGCGGAGAGGAGGCGGTGGACACGTGTTCAGGTGGCATCTCAGCAGCTCCCAGGTCTCAGGATGGGAACGCATGGCACGTTTGCTCACGAGTCTTGAATGAGACCAGGATGGTGAATTTCTCTGAACAAAGTGGGAGATCGCCCCCAGGCAGGTTTGTGCCAAGGGAGTAAAGCGGAGAACAGAACGTTTGGTGGGTACACCAGCCAGAAGGGAAATCTACAGGCTCCCTGATGCTCTTGCCTGGTGTCCTGGGGACCCCCACTGCGGTGGACATGAGCTGAGAGGTTGACATCAACCTTGGCAGCAGTGCTTGTGGGGTTCAGCCGCCAGGACTGCTCCCCGCGTTGAGCTCCAGCAAGCTTCCATGCTGGGTCTGGGTGGATCCCATTTGGATGGAAGACAAAGCCAGGGCAGGCTGTTGAAGAGGCTTTGGGGTGAGCAAAAGTGTGGCCCCCAGGAGCTCCAGGTCCCCTTCCCCTTTCCCAAAGCCTCTGCCCTCCCCACCCCGAGTGGCTGGTTTCCCCCTGAGACCTTGGAGAACTAAGCCAGCAGCCGTTGGTGGGCAACACCTGTCAGTCATCACCTCCGAGCTCTCTCCACTTCACCTGCTCCTGAACGGTGCCTCCTGAGACCAGGCTCCACTTCACAGATGCGAGTGCTGAGCCTTCTCGGAGCTCAACCAGCCCTCAAGGTCACACAGCTGCCCCTGTGTGGTGGGCCCAAGCCCAGCCTTGCCAGCTGCTGTCCTGGCTTGGCTCCTCCAGGCCCTGGACCTGGTGGGTGGATCAGCATTGTACCCAGAGGGATCACAAGAGAGGGGTCACAGCAACCGCCAGGTCAGACCCAGGAGCCACGTGCCTCCACTTTGAACGCGAGTTCCGTGTTGATGTTCCTGATAATTGTCCTCTTATTCCCAGCAAGGCTTCCGTGTGCTGGGATTTCATTATCACGGGGGGAGATTAAGTGGTCACAGCCCCGTGGGATTGATCCTTACCACTTGACTTGATGATTCATGTTATTATCGCAGTTAGGGACTTGTTAAATCAAATGCTGGAGCCAATCTGGAAACTGTAGCGAAGTCAACCTGCTGGGTTTGGGGTTAGGTCTGGAGTGTGGTGGTTCCCGCTCTCTTTCTCTCTCTCAATTTTTTTTTAACAGGTTTTATTTCTTAGAGCAGTTTTCAGTTTACAGGGAAGTTGAACAGTAAGCGGGGGGTTCCTGTATACACTCTCCCCCAATCCCCAGTTTCTCCTGTTACCATCTTGCGTGTTACACTTGCTGTGACCTGTGTGTGCGCTGCATTTGTTATGACAGGTGAACTAGTTCTGATAAGTTATTATTATAGAAAGCCCACAGCTTATGTCAGCCATTGCTCTTCGTGGTGTGTGTTCTCTGGGTTTGGATGAACGTATGAATATATGGCCTTCCCTGGTAGCTCAATTGGTAAAGAATCTGCCTGCAATGCAGGAGACTCCGGTTTGATTCCTGGGTCAGGAAGATCCCCTGGAGAAGGGATAGGCTGCCCATTCCTGTATTCTTGGGCTTCCCTAGTGGCTAGATGGTAAAGAATCTGCCTGCAGTGCAGGAGACCTGGGTTCAGTCCCTGGGTTGGGAAGATCCCCTGGAGAAGGGCATGGCTACCCACTCCAGTATTCTGGCCTGGAGAATTTCAGGCACTGCAGTTCACGGGGTCACAGAGAGTCGGTCACGAGTGAGCGCCAGAGCCCAGCAGAGCATAGTGACGCATGTCTACCACGGTGAGATCACACGGGACTGTTTCGTGTGAAATCCCGAGCCCCGCCTGCTCATCCCTCCCCGCCCCTGCGCCCTGACGCCCGCTGCTCTTTCACTGTCTGCGTGGTCTTGCCTTCTTGAAGTCGTCAGGTAAGTCGTGCAGTGTGTAGCCTTTCCAGACCGGCTTCTGTGACTCAGTAACAAATACCTGAGGCCCCTCCAGGCCTTTTCACGGCTTCATAGCTCATCCCAAGAGTTCTTCACGAGCTGAGGTCTGGCCCGCACCGCCCCTCCTCATCTAAGGGCCCTGAGTCCTGCCACGCAGGGGGTGTCCCTCTTGTTGTGTCCACATGCCAGCCAGGCTGCCTCCCCGGCCTCAGTCCACTCACTGGGCAGCAGGAGCAGTGGCCCTGGGCCTCGCTCTGCAGGCCTCTGTGAGACTGGCCCCCCTTGCAAAGCGCCCGACTGGTGCAGCTGCACAAGGTCTGAGGACTGAGTCCACCTTGAGGGGTAAGAAGTCCCACACCTTAGATCCGCAGGATCCTCAGGCTGGGACCCCAGGGACTAGCAGGCGGATGTGGGCTGGAGGGGACACCTGAGCAGGGGCCGACAGGCCCCCTCTGGGCAGTGTCTGCCTCCCACCACCAGGGGGCAGCACCCTGCTCTCACCCAGCCACCCAGAGCCCCCAGGCAGCAGAGCTGGTGCTCCCACAAAACGATCCTCTTAAAGCAGCTTTCACCCCAGGTCAAGTATATGTCCTTTAAGCAGGAAGCTGGCCATGCCAGGCTGTGAGTTCTTGCGAATGACAGCGGCTGTTGTGAAGGCGAGAGGAGAAGGGGACGAGAGAGGATGAGACGGCTGGATGGCATCACCGACTCGATGGACAGGAGTTTGAGTGAACTCCGGGAGTTGGTGATGGACAGGGAGGCCCGGCGTGCTGTGGTTCATGGGGTCACAAAGAGTCGGACACGACTGAGCGACTGAACTGGACTGAGCTGTTGTGTATTGATCTCTTATGGTTTGCAGGACTCTGCGTGGCTTGCTATGCAAGTCTTTCTGCCAGAGGTCCTAGCCACTCCTGGGACAGGTGCTGTGAGCAGAGGGTGGACGGACAGACAGCTAGATGGCTGGGAGTTCCAGGTCACTGCCTGCTGGAGGTGAGGCTGGGCTGTACCTAGGTCTGCCCC
>SJXQ01003640.1:79583-95815 GCA_006408695.1 Aepyceros melampus | reverse complement strand
CCTCCGGCCCTGCACGACCTCTGCTGGGATCCATGCCCTGCAGACCCCAAGAGCGAGTGCACCCACCCCCCACCCCAGGGGGGCAAGTCCTGTGTGACCCACAGAACTCCTGGCCTCGTCCCAGCAACCCCCGGTCTCCCATGCCTGACTCCATGCAGGGTGCCCAGGCCTCGCCAAGACTTTGAAAGTCGCCAAAAGGCTTCGGATGAGCCACTGGGCAGATGGACCCTTGAAGACCTTGGTGACTCAAATGCCCCATAGCAGCAGCGGGTCTGCACCCGGACTTGGAAACGACAGTTGGGGGACTGCAGGGTCGCCGATGTGACTGCGGGAAATCAAGCGGGTTGTGCAATTCCCGAAGAGCTGGGACCCAGGCCTCTTGGACACAAGGCTGTGGGACACCCAGGATTCCTTTTCGGGGGAGTGCAGGGCTTGCTTTGCTGGTGGCAGCTCCAGGTCTAGAGGTCAAGCTGAACGGCTGCGGGGGGCGGGCGGTGGCCGTCCCTGGGTCAGGGTGGGGAGGGGCAGAGTGGAGCAGAGGCTGGAGAGTGAGGCAGGACCCCAGGAGGAGCGTGGGAAGCAGACTGCTCTGGGGGGATGTGCTTCTCAGTGGCCCCCTGAAGGTCTCTGGCACCTGCGTGCATCAGAAGGGGACCACTGCCCCGAGGAACTCAGGCCTGGAACGATAGGAGCAGAGCTCTGCTGTTGGGGGCACTCTGCTGTTTGCTGGAGATGCTGGCTCTGCTCATTGAGTTCTTTAGTGACACTTCCACTGTGGGAGCGAGGGAGTCCAGGGATGCAAAGCTCCCCACCCTCAGCCATGGGGAGTGAGGGGGGGCCCAAAAGGAAACCGTCCCCAGACCCAGCAGAGGTGGTGGTGCTCAGGGCTGGGAATTAGCGGCGGAGGGGCTGGTTCAGAGATCCACCCTCGTGAACGTTGTCCTAGGAGACGGGATGGGTCGCCAGCTGGTGGAAGGGCCCCTTCTCCTCGTGTGGGCCCCTCAGGGACGGTGGGACCCAGCAGTTCAACAGAGGCTTGCCAAGCCCGTTCCGAAAGAAGTCAGCAGAGGGAAAGTCTCCCTTTTCCCTAGCGGTTGGTCTTGGTGGGTTTGGAAGCTTCTGCTTTTCATGGCTCTACCCCTTCATGAGCCATTCATTCAGCACAGCTTCAGCGAGGGTCTGGCTGGGCCAAGCCTGGTTCTCAGGCTGGGGCGCCAAGGTGACTGTCACAAGTCCTGGCCTGCAGCTGCTGCTGTTCGGAGAAGCAGGTGGGCTTACCTGCAGGTTCCATCCAAGGGCCATGGGGACCATCCCACTATACCCGGCGTGGCATGAGGCCCTGGGGAAAGGTGGCCTTGGGCCAGGGCGGGAGGGCTCCATGGAGGACCAAGTGCCCAGGGTCCTCCGTGCCCTGCGCCTCCCCTAACCAGGTCAGGGGGACCAGCGCCAGCCCTGGATGCTGGACCCACTGTTGAGCTGGCCTCAGGGCCTGCAGGGAACCCAGCGGGCCTGGAGGTGGCAGGCACGTCTGCTCTCAGCCTGGAGCCCCCGCCCTGGATGACCGTGGGCCGCTGGCCCAGCCGGAAGGAGGCCCTCTGGGTGCTGGAGGCTGGCAGGACAGGGCAGAAAGAAGGAGCGTTGTCTTGGGGGCTGGTCATGGCCCCAGAGTTGGCTTCCGAGTCTCATCTCCACAGATTTTTTGGGAACATTGAGGGCAGAGGCCGGCAGCCTGGGGACAGCCGTCCCTCATATCTGGCGACAGGATCCAGGCCCTGGTCATGCCCTGTGTGTCCCTTGGTTCACCCTCCCCACCCCTGCCGCTCAGAGCCTCTTCCGTCTCGCCTGAGAAATGAGACTAAACGCTGGGCAGGCCAGGCAAGAAGTGGACGGGGCAGTGGGTGGATGGGGCAGTCGGTGGGCAGAGCAGCAGGTGGACAGGGAGGGCCTAGATTACTTTCCCGGTCACTCGGGCCCGTGGAGACAGCTCTCCCAGCCAGCTGACTGCCCGTGGCCTGCGCAGCAGGAGAGAGCCATGTTTTTCTGTAGCGTGCGTCGAGTGGGAGCCAGCTAACGAGTGTGAACCTGCCGGACCTGGTCAGCTCAGGGTCACCTGGCGGGGTCGGCTCGGCGGCTCTCAGCCCAGGCAATACCGCAAAGGTGGCGTCACTCTCTCTGAGTCCAGCCTCTGGGCAGAGGTGGCTCTGCTGTAACCTGGCAACCCAGATGAGAGCTAAGTTGTCCATCTGGAGGGGTGCCAGCGGTCAGCTAACTCGGCATGCCAGGCCCAGTGGGTTCCAGGACCTGCCTCCAGCCCCCGCGGCCAGCTCCGGGGTCCCTGCGAGCGAGCCAGGAGAGGGAGGGCAGCCCTTCCTCACTCCGGGAAGATCCCTGACTGCGTGCCCCCCCAGGGGAGGGCTGCCCCTCAGGACAAGGCCGCTCATCTGCCGAGGGTGCCCGGGGGGAGGGCTGCCCCTCAGGAGGGATGCGCATCTGCCGAGGGTGCCTGGGGGGTTCCCGTCGGAAGGCTGTGGTCCTGATGGCCCATCCCCAGTGCCTCGTTGGGCGTCGGATCGTACCGTCGTTCAACACACGGTCCCCGAGCACCTGCTGTGCATTCCAGGCTGGGCTCCAGGAATGCAGAGGTGAATGAGGGTCCCTGCCCTACAGCGTCTGGCCGGGGAGAGATGCATGGGCCGGCTCCAGGGTGCAGGACGCTTGCCTGCGAGGCAGGGAGGGACAAGGCCGGCTGGATGGGCCTGGCGGGCGGGGTTGGGGGAGAGCCTGGCTTCCTGGAGCCAGGGCTTGGCAGGTGTGCGGAAGGGTGGGTCGCAGGGGCCTGCCCTACTCTGGGTGTGGGGTCCTAGTCTGAGGAGCTGTGAACAGGTAGGGATTGAAGGAGGGTTTCCGAGCCGTGGGAAGGGGCGGCCCTGTGTCTGCTGAGTAGCTGGAGAGGCCTCGGTGCGTGGAGAAAGTGGCCGGACAGGGCCAGCCTGGCGGCTCCTGCTCCAGTGGGACCAGAGGGAGCCTGGATGGGAGGGCTGGTCTCCCCCAGACTGCAGCTGTGCGTGGTCATGCCTACCCTGGGGGCGCACGGAGGTCCTGGCTGCTTACTGCGGGGCTACGGGGGACGGACCCAGAGGAGGAAGCCAGAGCCTCTGTACTGAGCGTGGGGCTGCTGAACAGAGAGAAGCCAGGCTTGGTGAGGCTGCCCCAGGGGCCCGAACACAAGGATGGAGAGACTGACCCTGAGCGAGGATGTTCTAGCAGCATTCTCTGTGGCTGCCGGGGTGGGAGAGCCAGACCTGCCGTTGGAGCCTCCGTGGCCTTGGGCCATTCACCAGCCCTCTTAGAGCCTCAGCCCCTCGGCTTTAACGTGGAGATGAGCGGGCGCTGACCTCCCTCTGTGTGTCCAAGTAGCTTGTGTCTGACCTTAATGAGAGCCAGACACCCCTCGACCCTGTTGTGGGACAGCGCTTCCTGGGGCCGGGCTAGGTGGACGGGGCTGGACAACTGCCTGGCCCTGGGCCCTGGAGAATGCAGCTGGGTGCTGGGTCTGATTGTGAGGCTCCTTTGGGCCAGTTGGAGGCAGGGTAGAGAGAAGGTGAGAGACAGCCCAGGTCTCCTGATTCTGGGGAAACCACCTGGACTCAGCCCCCTGCCATCTGGGCTCCCTGACCCAGAGGACATCGCGGGGGTGGGGGCTGCTGCTCCTCTCCCCGCCCCTGCTTCTCCTGGTCTGGGAACCGGGGTACAGAGACGGGAGACACCGTGTAGCTGCCCAGCTGCCTGCTCAGGACCCTGAAACGTGCAGGAGAAAGCCGGATCCTCTTGATGCCGCGCAAACAGCCCAAGCCCCCTTCCGTTGGGGTTGTGGTGTCCGTAACTGCTTTGCCACCCCGACAATGCCAGGAAGCATCCCTCGAGGCTTGGGGTCAATTCTTGTGGCTCTGCTGTTGCTCTCAGCTTAGGGCACTTTCTTCTGAAACACCTAGTGTTAGTCGGATTTGTGAAGAAGGGACTTCCTGTCGTGAGCTGGAATCAACTGAACTGAGATAAAAGCAAGGGAGACTCACCAGAGCCAAGTCCTTAGCAGGCTGCGCGTCTGAGTCCTCAGCAACGGAAAGAGCCTTCCAGGCAGGTTTTTCCATTTCACGAGAAGGAAGCTGAGCGTCAAAGATTTTTCTCAGATGTGCCAAACTCACAGGCACAGCATTTTTGCCTAGCAAAATGGGCCACCTGGCCAGGGGGACAGCAGTAAAACACAGACCCTGTGTTTCCCGCCTCGCACGGCGTGTCTCCCTTGAAACCGCAGCACGTGATGTGTGTCTTCCTGGGGGTGGCCGAGCCTCAGGGGTCGGGCTGAGCTCGAGGGACCCCAGCCTCTTGCCGGCCTTTGCGAGCCTGTGGTCTGAGGGGACAGGCAGATTCCTGAGTCAATGCCCCACCCCGTGTGTGCAGCCGGGCCGTGGGGCCTCACAGAGGATGCCAGGGTGACACCCGGGGTAAGGAGGCGGCTGGACCGGCTGACGAGTGACTGAGCACAGCGGTGCCCGCGGAGCTTCACGCCCTGCCCTTCTCTTTCCTTTCCAGATGCAGAACCAGGTTTCCCACCAGGCTTGCCCGGGCGCCACCCCCTACACCTGTCAGGTTTGCCCCTGCTGCCGCCTGTTGGGCTCACGTCCGGTCCTGGTGTCGTCCATCCCCGCTGGTGTCGCGCTGAGTGTAGGAGGCACTGTTATCTCCCTGGAGGGGAGGAGGGGCCGCTCCACGGCAGGCATCTTTGTCGTTGTTCAGTCGTGTCCGACTCTTTTCAACCCCATGACTGCAGCCCGCCAGGCTTCTCTGTCTTTCCCTAGTGCCCAGAGCTTGCTCAGCTCACGTCCATCGAGTCGCTGATGCCATCCAACCATCTCATCCTCTGTCGTCCCCTTCTCCTCCTGCCTTCAGTCTTTCCCAGCATTAGGGTCTTTTCCAATGAGTCGGTTCTTCACATCAGGTGGCCAAAGTATTGGAGTTTCAGCTTCAGCATCAGTCCTTCCAATGAATATTCAGGACTGATTTCCTTTAGGATGGACTGGTTGGGTATCCTTGCAGTCCAAGGGACTCTCAAGAGTCTTCTTCAGGTGTTAGCCACATCAAATGCACTTAAACAGCGAACAGGACTGTCCTCTCTCACTCTAGAGGCTGCAGCTCCAGCACCCGCCAGCAGCCTTGGCTCCTCACGTGGCCTCGCCTCCCTGTGTCTCACCCGTCGTCCATCTGTGCCCGTCTGTGCCCTAGCCTCCTCTTTTCATGAGGAAGACAGTCAGATCCAGGCCTGTCCTGAAGACTCCATTTAAACCTAATTATGTCTCCAAACACAGTCACGTTCTGGGGTCCTGGGCTGTGGGCTTCAACCCATGAGCTTTGGAGGGGAGCAGTTCAGTTCATGATACAGCCCCTCCCAGGCTCCCGGCGGGAGGTGTGGACCACTGTGAGGGGCTGGATAGGATTTCAGGGGTGAGGGAGGGGCCTGCTTAGAAAATGAGAAAGGAGTTGGACCTCCCTGGCAGCCCTGTGGTTAGGACTGCACGTTTCCACGGCAGGAGGCACGCAAACCCTGTGGCCTGGCCAAATAAAAAAAAAAAAAAAACAGAACACGGGAGGAGCCGTGAGTTGGGGGGCGGGGGCAGGAGCCCCTTCGTGGAGACAGGTTTCATTCGGATGAGGCGAGTGGGAGGGCTGGAAAGCTAGGAGGCTGGGTGGTCCCGGCCAGGGAGAGGTCTAGACCAGGAGAGGGTCCAGGAGCTGCCAGATCATGCCCGGCAGGCGAGGATGGACTCGGGTGCAGAGAGGGGGGCGGAAGCTGGCGGAACGCAGGGTCGTCACGGTGGTGGAGGACCTGATCCAACAGAGCAGAGGAGATGGACGGTTGGGGGGCCTGTCACCTCGGGGGTGCGAGGGCTGGGGGATGGTCCCCAGCCGCAGTGGGCACGCAAGGAGCAGGTCCCAGACAGGACGACCGCACGGTGGCCAACAGAGGCGGGCTGGGGGCGCTGCAGCGGGCCCCCCAGAATCGACACGGAGAATCCGCTCTCCAAGCACCTCGATCCTGCCTTTGCCGGCGGGGCGTGCAGAATCCCTGAAAACGCATCATCGCTTGCTCTCACCCTCCAGATAAAAAGATCATTTCAGCGACGTGAAAGCTTCGTGGTCGCGAGCGAGGCCATCCGGCCCTGGGAGCACGTGGCTCCTTTGCTGGCGGCCAGGGTCACCCACTGTGTCTCCCGTCCCGGTTACAGCTTCCTTGTCGTTCATCCAAGCCTACGTGTTTATTTTTCAACCTGCCCATAGAAAGGGTCTTGTGAGCTCCAGTGTTTCTGCTGGCGCTCGACTCGGGATAGTTGCCTCCGGAAGGTTCTCTGCGTCGACAGAGCCTGCTTCAGCCTCTCCCTGTCTCCTCGTCTCCTAGGAAACCAGGACTTCCTCAGAGAGCATCATTTCTGTACCTGCTTCCAGCACCTCAGGGTCTCCGAGCCGTGTGATTTATGTAAGTCGGATTCTGTCTGTGGAGAGGGGAGACCAGGGGCCCGGGGTCCTTGCTGAGTGTGCCCTCGGGGGGCACGGGGTGTGGGGCCGCGGGAGAGACTGGCACAGACTCTGAGGCTGACTCGGGGCCTCCAGCGTGGATGTGTGGTGTGACCACGGCTGCCCCGGAATGTGGCGTCCGGCGTGCAGAGAGGTGTGCTCACGGCCGTGGTTTACAGCGGTGTCGGTGAGGACACCTGCCTGCATCCCGCAGCCAGGACTCACCTGGATAAACAGCCCTCGCCAGTCACCGTGCAGGTCTGTGCCTGCTGGTGTGGAAAGTTCCTGCCATGTCTTGCGAAGCAGCGTGTGAAGGATGACGTGTGTTCCGTGATCCCATTCTCATTTATGTGTGTGTGTTCGTGTGCATGTAGGTGTGCGTGTGTGTACTGTGTGTATCTGAGTGTGCGTGTATGTAGGCGTGTGTGTGCGCACATGTATGGATGGATATGTGTGTGAGCGTGTCTACATGCATGCATGTGTGTGCACATGTGTGCGGGTATGGACACTGTGTGTGTGTGTCTGTGCACATACAAGTCTAAGCATGATTGAGAACATTTTAACTCATTGTTGACAGCAATTACCTCTGGGTGGTGGCTTTAGAAATGGAAGGTGACTGTTATATTACTTGCTGGTTTGCTAGTCTAAAGAGCTGTGGTACAGGGAGGGAACGGGAAAGCGGGTGAGCCCTGGACTGCAGGCTGGTCGGCCCAGCTTTACCCCTGCAGGCTGGTCGGCCAGGACGAGTCTCCTCTTCCATTCCCCCAACTCACGGCCAGAGCCTGGTTTTTCTCTAACGCGATGGAGATCGGATTCCCTCCTCTCGACACTTCTTTTTAACCCCCGGAACTCTCGCTCTGGTTGCACACAGGGCCGTTCCTGCCCTAATGACAAGAACCCAGGTTCTAGTCTGTAGGGCGAATGGCCAGATGACCCTGGGCAGCTGTAGACTCGGAGGCTCAGAAAGACAGCCTGACGTCACCAGGCCAGCTGTGTGCCCTCGGGCAAGGCGTGAGCCTCTCTGGGCCTCCGGGGGCTCACCGTACCTGGGGGCCCACAGCACCTGCTGCCCAGGGCCACGGAGGGCCTGAGTGGGAGGCCCTGGGCACAGTGCCCACTGGGGCAGGAAGCGCCCACTGGGATCACTGTTGTGACATTGGGGCTTGTCTGTGGGGCTGCCGTACCGAGCGCCCCAACCAGGGGCTCGCCCACAGAGACGCACCTTCTCACCGTCCCGCAGCCTGGGAGTCCGAGTCACGGTGCCGGCAGGGTCGGTTCCCTGCAAGGCCCACCTCCTGGGTGAGTGGACGGCCGCCTTCTCCGCGCGTCCTCACGTGTCTCCCGGGCGTGTGGACGCCCGTCTTCCTCATGCGTCCTCACGTGTCTCCCGGGCGTGTGGACGGCCGCCTTCCCCGCGTGTCTTCACATGTCTCCCGGGCGTGTGGACGGCCGTCTTCCCCGCGTGTCTTCACATGTCTCCCGGGCGTGTGGACGGCCGCCTTCCCCGCGCGTCCTCACGTGTCTCCCGGGCGTGTGGACGGCCGCCTTCCCCGCGCGTCCTCACGTGTCTCCCGGGCGTGTGGACGGCCGCCTTCTCCGCGTGTCCTCACATAGTCGTCCCTCTGTGCACGTCTGTCCTGACCTCCTCATCACAGAAGGACCCCCAGGGTGCTGCTCAGGGCCCCCCACCCTGCTGACCTCGGTTCATCTTAACCGCCCCTTTAAAGGTCACTATCACCAAATGCATATTCTGTAGTGCTGGGGGTTAGCGATTCCATGAAAAAAGGAGGAGGACACCATCCACCCCAAATCGTGATCGTCAGAACCAGTAGCAGTGACTGTTACTATTTGAGCGAGGTCGTGTTCGTGACACACTGAGTGTGGTCCTGTCCACAGGCGGCAGCTGCTGTTGGTAACTGCTCGTTGCTGTTGTTTGGTCTGACTCTTTGTGACCTCATGAACTGTAGCCCACCAGGCTTCCCTCTCCCGGAGCTTGCTCAAACTCATGTCCATCTAGTTGGTGATGCCATCCAACCATCTCATCCTCTGTCGTCCCCTTCTCCTCCTGCCTTCAATCTTTCCCAGCATCAGGGTTTTTTCCAATGAGTCAGCTCTTTGCATGAGGTGGCCAAAGTATTGAAGCTTCAGCGTCAGTCCTTCTAATGAATGTTCAGGACTGATTTCTTTTAGGATGGACTGGTTAACCATGATTATGTTTTGAAGAAGTTGGTGTTTGTAAGGGACTTTCCAACCAGTCCATCCTAAAGGAGATCAGTCCTGGGTGTTCATTGGAAGGACTGATATTGAAGCTGAAACTCCAGTTCTTTGGCCACCTCATGCAAAGAGTTGACTTGTTGGAAAAGACCCTCATGCTGGGAAGGATTAGGGGCAGGAGGAGAAGGGGATGACAGAGGATGAGATGGCTGGATGGCATCACTGACTTGACGGACATGAGTTTGGGTAAACTCTGGGAGTTGGTGATGGACAGGGAGGCATGTGCTGCGATTCATGGGGTTGCAAAGAGTCAGACATGACTGAGCAACTGAACTGAACTGAACTGAAGGGACTTGAGTACAGTGCTGACATAAAACAGTGCCGTGAGCAAGGATGTTGGTCTCCGCGGTCCCTGATACTTTAAAGATCTCGCAGTGGTAAGCAGTAGAGCTGGCTTTGAGACTTTGTCTTCTCACCCCAAACTTGGGTTCTGCTCAGGGAAGCCCGTTGCTCAGGGCTGAAAGCCAGCCCTGCTGAGTCCCTTCTTCACCAGGCTGTTTTCAGCACAGCCACGGCCATGCCCCCAGGCCAGGTCCCCTGACGTCCCCCTCCTTGGGGAACAGGAGTTTGTCGAGGGTGATGGTAGGCCAAGAAGGTCCCCACAGCTGGGCGTGCCTTCAGCCGAAGCAGATTCTGCCTGGCCACACTGTCCCAGCTGAGACAGGCTTCTTGCTCGGCTAATACCCATGCACCAGGTTTTAAAACAGAAGGCCTCAAGAGGATTCATTGAACCCAGACTCCTGAGTCAAACACCTGCTCTCAGCTGACACAGCTGACGTGCCTTAAGTACCAAGGCCCACACCTGCTGCCGCCTCAGCTCTCAGCATCCCACTTTTCAGAGAGGGACAAGAAGCCAGTCTGTCCCAGCCTCTGAGTCAGGGAGCCGCCCTCCAAGGACACCTGGGCGTTTCCAACACGCGGACTCCCAGCTCCGTGGCCGGCCCCCCGGCCTGGATCCCCGACCCCCACCCCGCCGCCGTCCCTCCCAGGTCAGGGCTGGTGTCGGCTCCAGTCAGCGGTGCGTCCCTGCAGTTCCTTCACCAAGGAAACAGGAGTCCGGTCAAGCACGCCTTCTCAGGCTCGCTCCTGCTCGTCTTCCCGCTCCCGCTGGTGTCTGCTCCCAGCCTCCTGTGCTCCTGACTCTGCTCAGTGCTGGGCACACTCAGGACCTCAGGACAGGGGCCTCGATCCACACGCCAGCTCAGGGAGCTTTAAAGGGCGCTGGCCACCCCATCCCGTAGCACCCGCTGTCATCAAGTGCAGCCTCTCTGCCCTCCTCCTTCCCCCATTCAGGAAGAGATCGCTTCCCCCATGAGGTCCGCGTGTGCAGGAATGGGGCGGAATTCATCATGCGCTGTGGCTAACCTCCTCCCCATGGGCTGTGAGTGCCTGGCGGGCAGAGGTCGTGCCTCGTGCATCTCAGTATGTTTACAGGATAAAACATGGTACTGTATGAGTGTGTTATTCACTCAATTGTGTCCAACTTTGCAACCCCATGGACTGTAGCCCGCCAGGCTCCTTTGTCCATGGGATTCTCCAGGCAAGAGTACTGGAGTGGGTTGCCATTTCCCTCTCCAAGAGATCTTCCCGACCCAGGAATTAAACCCGAGTCACCTGCATTGCAGGCAGATTCTTTACCATCTGAGCCACCAAGGAAGCTCAGTAAATTGTGGGTTTTTTAAAAAGTAATCTTTTCACTGCTTTTTTCTTTATTACAAAGGTAACCCACATTTATTAGGAAAGAATAGTGATTGGTATAGAGACAAAAATGAATACCATTCATAGTCCTCCCAGCCAGGGTAGCCCATGTGTATACGTTGAAGTACACGCTTTGGGTCTCTTTTTCTCCGTATGTGTGTATTTTCTTTCTTTCTTTTTGACAACATGAAGTCACAGGGGCCATACTGTTTTGTGCCCTTTCTCCACCATGCCGGTAAAGCGGTGAGTTGGCATAGTGTACAAGTGTGCCATTAGACTGTATTATCGGCAGGATTATATCACAGCTGTAACCTCATATATGGCCACATCCTAGGGGCTTCCCAGGCGGTGTTGGTGGTAAAGAATCCATCTGCCAGTTCAGGAGACGTAAGAGATGTGGGTTCGATCTCTGGGTCAGGATGGTCTCCCTGGAGGAGGGTGTGGCCACCCACTCCAGCATTCTTGCCCGGAAAATCCATGGACAGAGGAGCCTGTTGGGCTGCAGTCCACAGGGTCGCAGAGAGTTGGACACGGCTGAGTGAGCACACACGCATGCTGGATACAGGGTAGGGAGGAGAAAGCGGGGGGAAAACACTCGCAGACGCACACAGCCCAGTGGCCTTCCGCCAATGGGAGGGCATAGTCCGTTGTCACGGCAACCAACCGAGGACCTGGATCTGTGAGCCCCGCTGGCTGGTGTGGCTGTGAGGGGCCGGGAGCACTTAACCACCTGGCTGGAGGCTGGGGATTGGGGGCCTCTTTCTGAGCGGCTCATGTTGTTGGCATTGTCAAGCGCTCTCCCTGATTCCTGCAGTCAGGGGCTGACCTGGGCCAGGTGGGCCTTGCTGACCATGCATTTGGGGCTGAACAAGCCAGTGGGCAGCTGAGCGCTGTGATCATAGCAGGGCAGAGGGGGCAGGGCAGGCAGGCACAGCCTCCCCCAGCCCCCTGGCAGTGTTGCCCTTTAGGTCAAGCCATGTGGATGTTCAGAAATCCAGCAGATGGCGAGGCCCAGGTGGCATTCCCATTTTCAGGGGGAGACGAAGGCCCGGACAGTCCACCTGGCTTTGGTGAATGCTCGATTGATTTTAGTACAGTGCGACATGCTTGCCCTGAGGACCGTGTCATGTCAATCATGGAGTCAGGGGGAGGGGCTCCATGGTGAAGCAGAGTCCTGGGTCCACAAGCCACTAGCCTTGCAGGGAGGGGACACTGATGCACCAGCAAAGACCAGCACCTTTACTCAAAAGAGGAAAACATCCAACCCAGATGGGAGAGAGAAAGCAGGAAAGGCTTCCTGGAGGAGAGGCCTCTGCTGACTCTGGAAGGACCAGAGCATGAGCCGGGCAGAGGTCTGGGGAGGGCCTGTTGGAGGGAGGGGTCTATGTGTGCTGAGCCCTCATGCTCCGGATGTGGGGAAGTAGTAAGGAGCTGGGTGTGGCTGGTTTCCTGGTCCAGGGCGTGAGGGACTCCGATGATCCTGAGCGGATACACAAGGCTGGACCTCCAGGGGCATCAGTTCCAATTTCCCCAGAACACAGAGAGGAGCAGCTCAGAAGCGCTGATCAGGAGTCATCGTCATGACAAATGGCACGCTCAGGGTTTGAACTCAGGTCTTCCGAGCGCTGCCCAGGGTTCCGAAGGAAATCGCCAGAGTCTGAGACATTGGATGTTCACTCTCTCAACCTATGTCACAAACGGCATATGGTACCCAATGCCTCCCGGGAGCCTAGGAGTTGGGTGGTCAGGGAAGGCTTCCTGGAGGAGGAGGGCTAGAGCTGCCAGACCTGGAGGGTGCGGGAAAGCTGGGGCGTAGGGGCTGAGCCTGGCTCACGAGGGCACAGAGGGGAGGGACCGTACAGCAAGCAGACTGGAGACGTCGGCTCCATACATCACGTCCGGGGAGGGCAGTGAGGGCTGTGTCACCTGTCCCGAGTGGGCTGCCGGAGGGTGTGAGCTGGAGGGCGAAGGGGGCCCTGGAGCTCGAGAGACGTGGCCCGAGCAGAGAGGAGAGCTGCCGTGCGAGCGCGGCTCTGCATGCAGACAGCCTGCTTCTGTTCCCTGGCTGTGGGACTCTGGGCACGTTACCTGACGTCTCTGAGCTCTGCTTCTTCCCCCGTGAAGTGGAGGTCCTGTCCATGCCCCCCTTCATGGGCTTGGCCCACTGCTGTCTGGGGTGGAGCACAGAGCTCATGCTGCTTTTGGGGTTTGTTGGAAGAATTGCTGGTAGGACGCCTCTCCCCGCGGCCACCCCCACAGCCAGAGGCAGAGGTTAGATCTGGACTTGGGCCGTGAGGACCTTGACCAAAGCTGCCTGGGGCTGGGAGGGGGGCAGAGAGGCGGGCAGGGACTGTGTTGACCTGACCAGGGGTCCCCAAGGGAGGCTGAGGTTGAGATGAGGTTTCCCAAGAGGTTTGTGGGGTCAAGCTGAGCTAATGGGGGCAGCCTGACTGGCCAGCTCTGCCCATGACTAGCAAGGCCAGGCTGAGATTAACCCTCAGAGGGGACACGGGGGAAAGGAGGTGACTGGCGTGTCCACTCCTTCTCCCCGCGGCCACCCCCACAGCCAGAGGCAGAGGTTAGGTCTGGACTTGGGCCGTGAGGACCTTGACCAAAGCTGCCTGGGGCTGGGAGGGGGGCAGAGAGGCGGGCAGGGACTGTGTTGACCTGACCAGGGGTCCCCAAGGGAGGCTGAGGTTGAGATGAGGTTTCCCAAGAGGTTTGTGGGGTCAAGCTGAGCTAATGGGGGCAGCCTGACTGGCCAGCTCTGCCCATGACTAGCAAGGCCAGGCTGAGATTAACCCTCAGAGGGGACACGGGGGAAAGGAGGTGACTGGCGTGTCCGCTCCAGGAGGGACAGGAGCCTGGGCGTCCACTCCACCGGGGACCGGGCGGTGCTGGGAGCGGGCTGGGGCCGCATGTCCCTTCTTCCGTGGGGATCGCAAGCTGTAAACATTCCATGCGCACTTCCGGGGGGGGTGGGGTGTGCCACAGGAATACCGGGGCTGAGACCGGTGTTTGGGTGTGAACCTCAGCCCTACTGTGAGAGCCAAGTCTCATGGAGCTCGGCTCCCAGGCCTGTCTGGTTGCGCCCCCAGGCAGCCCCCAGGGCCAGGAGGAGGGGCTGGCGGGCAGTGGGGCAGACCAAGCCCAGTCACAGGACAGCGAGCCGCCCCGTGGGCCCCACCCGAGCAGATGCAGTGGTTCCAGGTGCGTCGCCACGCATGAGCGCCTCTGTGGTGCCCTCCATGAGGTCCCACGCCCACTGGCTGTCGCCTGTCACATGTCAGGCCATTGGCTGTGTATAGGGAATGCTCCAAAGCCCTGAGCGTGTGTACGAGTGGCTGGGTATGGAGGTGTGTTCATGAGTACTGGTTTGGGTGGGTGCGGTTGTGTGTGCGAGTATGTGGGTGCCTGCAGGTTGTGCTGGTGGTATGAGTGGGTGGAGTTGTGGGTGTGTCAGCGTCCCTCTCCACAGTTGTGGGCGGGCACATTCTCTGTGTGCACATGTATATCACGTGTGCAGGCCTGCATGCGTGAGCTGGGTGTTTGCATCTGTGCATACATCGAGCAGGCATTTAAACACACACGTGTGTGTCCTTTGTGTATGTGTGTGTTTCATGTGAGCACACGTGTGTCTGTTCGCATGCGTGCAGGTCTGTTATGTGCAAGCATTTGTGAGTATGCGTCCATGTGTGCGTTTGCACATGTGTGTGCGTGTTCCCTGGTGGCTCAGCTGGTAAAAATCCACCTGCAATGCGGGAGACCCGGGTTCCATCCCTGGGCCGGGAAGGTCCCCTGGAGAAGGGAATGGCGACCCACCTCAGTGTTCTCTGGCTTCCCTGGTGGCTCAGCTGGTAAAGAATCCTCCTGCAATGCGGGAGACCCCGGTTCAGTCCCTGGGATGGGAAGATTCCCTGGAGAAGGGAACGGCGACCCACCCCAGTGTTCTGGCCTGGAGAGTTCCGTGGACTGTGCAGCAAAGAGCCGCACACGACCGAGCGACGAGTTTTCTGTGCCGGCACACACAGTGTGTGTGCACGTGCGTGTCTGTGTGTATGCAAGCATAACTGTGTGAGTGTGTGTTTAGAACGCAGGCTGAGTTCTCACTGTAGGGCCAGGAAGGCTTCCCCGCCCCCTTGCCTTTGCCTCTCCACCCGCTTCACTCAGACTCGCCTCTTCCCACGCCTGCCGGGTGACGCGGCCCCGGGTGTGGGTCTGACCAGCCCTCGTGGCCCCTCCTGCCCTCTCTCAGGCCAAGCTGGGCGATGAGATCCTGGACTACAGAGACCTGGCCGCCCTCCCTAAGAGCAAGGCCATCTACAACATCGACCGCCCCGACATGATCTCCTACTCGCCCTACGTCAGCCACTCGGTGGGGGACCGGCAGAGCTACAGCGAGGTACGGGGCCCCCGCAGCGGGCCGCCTTGGCGGCCTCGGCCTCCTTTACCCCCTAAGACAGCCCGCGCCTCCTCTTTAGAGAGTCCCCAGAGTGCTCTGGCCCCAAACCACCCTGTGAGTCTGGACAGGGGGCCCCCTGGGAGCAGGGGGCAGGGAGCAGGAAGCTCGAGGACGATCAGGAAGTGCCGGGGCAAAGCGAGCGTCTTGTCCTTGTCTTCAGTTGGGCTGATGCTCATGCCCGGGGAATGGACCGTGTTCCTTTATCCAGCCCGCTCTTAGCCCCACTCCCTGCTCACACGCTTCCCTGTCCCGTGAGCGCCTCAAGCTGGTCTGACCCCTGGTGGGACCGCAGTTGACTCCTCCCTCTGTCCCTCGGGTGGTACCCTTGTCTGGGCATCCCAGCTCACGGCTGCACCTCTCCATTTAACCTGGAACTTGATGCTGGGTTTGGCTTTTTGAGACTCGGGTGTGACCCTGGGGGCGGGGCTGGAGGGGAGGAGCGTTTCTATGCAGCGGTCTGGCCCGGGCGGCCCCTCGTGGGGCAGAGCTCAGCCCCGGCCATAACCGAGTCCCCCGAGGTGTGGCCGAGGCTCTGGGGTCTCCAGGCTCGATGGGGGTCATGCAGGCAAGCCCAGCTTGGCAGGCGCTGCTGCGGGATGTGAGGGTGGGGCGGGGTCCTCCCGGGGCGCACTCACTGGCCACGCTGCAGCGGCTGCCCGGGGTCTGAGCCTCAGTCTCCCCATCTGTGAAATGGGTAGGTTGGGGTACAAGTTCCCCCTTCCCATTCTAAGGGCGGGGGTGATACAAGAAAGAGCCCCCAGTCGCTCAGGCCTCCTCCTAGGAAACTCTCCACAGCATCTTCCTACCTGTCCAGGTGTGGGGGAGACAGGTGAGCTTTCCTGCCTGGAAGCTCAATTTCCAGAGCCCCTTCTGCTACTTGCTGTCTCCCTGAGCCTGTATACAGGTGGTGGATGACCCATACACAGACCCATATACACACGGTGGAAGGTGCGCTTGTTCTAACGGGAGGTGCCTGGCTGGCGACCGCTCCCCGGGGCCCCGATGGCCCCCAGCCCCTCACTCTGGTCCTCTCCCCAGACCCTGAGGCTCCGAATCACCCTTCCTTTCTCCAGGCTCCTTTATCTTTTCTGAAGAAGACCTGTGGGCTCAGGGGGTGGTGACCCCAATGCCCTGAAGCAACAATCCTCCTACTGAAATGTGTCTTCACGGGAGGGTGGCGGGGCGGGGCGGGCCAGCCAGGAGGAGACAGGCCCAGGCTCCTCCCTGCAGA
>SJXQ01003640.1:38549-56166 GCA_006408695.1 Aepyceros melampus | reverse complement strand
ACATTCGTACGTGTGTGTGTGCATGTGTGTATGTGTGCACAAGTCTGTACATCTGTGTGCGTGTGTGCATATTGTGTGCACATGTGTGTGCATGTGTGCACGTCTGTATGTGTGCGTGTGCGTGTGCATGCATGTCCTCCTTCAGGAATGCAGGCTCACAAATACTTGTGCAGAAGTGGTAATGCTTCCGTCATGGCTTCACTTTCTGCTGGTGTTCTGACATTGGTCCCTGCAAACGGGAAGCCCACGGTGTCTAACCGCTGCACCTGTGGCTTCACCTCTGCCTGGTGATATCGCCCTGCTCCCATCATGCATGGAGACAGCAGCGCGGACCCAGGCTGCTGGTCCTGCTTAGGTCAGGTGTCCTTGGTGCCTGCCAGCCTCTTGAGAAACTTGGGTGGGATGAGCAGCACCCCTAAACTGAGAACAGAGGGGCACCCACCTGCTTTTCTCAAGTTGCATTGAGAAAACACAAGTGGCCCCCAGTTGTGAGTCCATCGACACCAGTTTAGCTTGCAGTCATTACTGAACAAAGCGGTTTGCACACAGCGAGGCAGGCCCGCCTGCATCCCGGGACATCATCCGTAGCGCGCCAGAGGAGGGTAGGACTGTGACACTCAACACAGTGGGAGCTCAATAAATGTTTGTTGAATTGAGATGCGCTAAATTCAACGGGTATTTATTGAGCACCCACTCTGTGCCAGACGCTGTGCGGGGCGCTGAGGGGGAAACCCCGTCTTGGAGAAGTGCGCAGGGAGCTGGGACAGGCAGAGGTGCTGCTGGGAGCCAGCACACACACCCCGCCGCCCACCTGGGGTCCTTCGTGGGCTCACAGGGGCCGGGCGCAACCTCATCCCGCTCATGACACCATCCGCACATCTCACCTGAGGCTGAATTCATCGTTCAGTCACTCACCCATCCCTTCACCAAACATTAACTGAGCACCTGCTATGTGCTGGGCACAGCGCTAGGCAGCAGAGAGGAGGTGGTGGATATGGCCCAGTCCCCGCTGTCCCACAGGGAGCCGATGACTGAGAAGCCTGTGTGATATCTCCCTCCTCTAAGTGGGTGGTTCTCAGCGGGCACAGCTCGTCCCTCCAAAGAGATCTCACTGAAACACGTGTTTTAGGATAGAGTGCTTCTCTCTCCCTTTATGGTGCACCCAGGGCTTTATCTGTTCTCTGCGTGTAGTTAACTGTCTGGGCTTCCCTGGTGGCTCAGTTGGTGACGAATCCGCCTGCAATGCGGGAGACCCAGGTTTGATCCCTGGGGTTGGGAAGATCCCCTGGAGAAGGGAACAGCAACCCACTCCAGATTCTTGCCTGGAGAATCCCACGGACAGAGGAGCCTGGTGGGCTATAGCCCACGGGGTCACAGAGTTGGACGTGACTGAACAACCAGCGCTTTCACTTGCTTGCTTGCTTTCTTGCATGTAGTCAGTTGTATTATTGCTGAATCTGATTTTTGCCCAGGAAAGGGAGGGTACTGATTTTCTGTTACAAGGAGAGGGTCTTGAGCCTCACAGGATGTGGGTCATGGGATGAAGGACACCAGGAGGTATGGGCCCCTCCCCTGGCCTGGGCCCTGTGGCCCGGCCTGCTGCTGCTCTAGCCGCCCCTCCCTGGCCCTTCAGGTCCTGTTCTCCCTTTTGAGGTTCCCCACGTTCCCTCTACTGAGCGGGTCAGAGGTGTGCCGATGTCACAGAGCCCCAGGCTGGCTGAGACCCTTCCCTGAGGACTTTGTGAGCCCTGGAGAGGACCCCACCCTCCGGAAGGGAATCGGCAGTTAGGGTGGAGTTAGGGTGGGCTTGGAGGTCAGGGGAGGACTGCTCTGCATGGAAACCAAGGCAGCACAGAGGGCTGGTCCCGTGGGGGCCAGCGCCCTCCATCCTGCCTGTGACTTTGCCATCTTGTGCCACCTTCTGCGTGTCCGACCCCATGGAGTCCCATCCACTTGTCTGCCGCCTGCTGCCCACCCAGTCAGGGCCTGGCCAGAGGCTGGGGTCTGAGACTGCACCCCAGGTCGCCAGCTCCAGTGCCCAGCAGGAAGGTCAGGAGACAGCACCTCTGCTCATCTGTGTCTTGCTGCTAACCGCAGCAGGAAAGCGGGTGTCAGGCCCGCTCTGAAGTTGCTTTCCCTGTCCTCTGTTAGTCCTCGGAAGTTTCCAGGCTGTGGAGAATAATAGATTGTTCTCACGTTGCCTAGTCCATGGCGGAAAGAGAGAACCGATCTATGGCGTGCCAACCCCATGCGAATTTCAGAGCGCAGGGATGTGCTCAATTCTGGGCGTTGTGACCTGAGACCCGGGGGCAGAATCCACGAGCATCACACCGATGGGACATCAGTCCCGGCCCTCCTTGTCGGACAAGCAAGAGAAGGCCCGGAGGCAGGGCACGACTGCCCAGCCTCAACCAAGCTCCTGGCCCTGGGTGTGTGCTGGGGGCACAGCAGAGTCTGCACAAACAGCACCCCTACCCCAGAAGCTGACGGTCTAGAGCGGGGGCGAGGGCGGTGACACCAAGTCCAGATGAAAAGGTGAGGCATATGGCACCTGTCTTTGCATGCTGGACGGCATCACTGACTCGATGGACCTGAGTTTGAGCAAACTCCAGGAGATGGTGAAGGACAGGGAAGCCTGGCGTGCTGCAGGCTGTGGGTCGCTAAGAGTCAGACACAGCTGAGCGACTGAGAAACGACATAGCGCCTGCAAGTCAGGGGACCAGGCCCAGCCGGGCTCAGGGGAGGAGGGCACTGAGTGAGCAGGCTTGAAGAGTGAGGTATCTGGGGGAGAGGGCCCTCCCCGCAAAGATGAAGCCTGGCTGCTGGGCCGCGGGTGGCGTGGGGGCTGGGATGTGTAGGGTCGCCAAGGGCTTTGTGGGAGGGCCCGGCCTGGCCTGCGAGTGGCGCGTGGGCCTAGGGGTTCTCAGCAGCGCCCGGGCCGCCTCTGACTGAGCCCCCAGCAGGACTGTCGGGGACGGGCACACTGTAGTCATCCAGGCTGAGGGGAGGCACAGAGGAGGGTTCTGGGGATGTCCTGGGGGTGTCCCAAGGAAGGATGTTCCGAGCGCCTGCCCCGGAGCTTGGGGCGAGAAGCGAGGTGGCCGTTTGGGAAACAGGAGGCTGGGGGCAGCGGCCAGAAGCCAGTGGTTCGTGTGCGGTGGCTGCGAACTTTCTTCTCTGTCTTCAGGGACCAGAGTCAGGGCAGCAGGGTCATGAGCGGGAGACGCGGCTGACAGTTTTACCCATTTAAATGTGGACAGGCAGCTTTGCAGAACATAGACTAGAGGCTGCCGGGCCAGGGCAAAGGGGACTGCAGGGCCCAGATGAGCCGCGAGGAAGCCCCTTGAGCAGTCTGAGCAGCAGGACCGGAGTGAGCGGTCAAGGGGGAGCGCGTAGGATCAAGAATGACCATCCAGGTCATCCTGGCTCAGGTGGGTGGGGTCACCTTTACTCAGAGGCGAGGCAGGAGCAAGGTGGGCTCTTCCTGTCTAGACAGGACTAGAGACCCAGCCAGAACTGCAGGTGGATGGGCAGACGGGGCCCTCAGGAGAGGTCTGGCCTGGAGGCAGAGTCCCTGGGGCCCTTGGCTCCCAGGCAGGCCTAGAGGTGGGTGGGGGCAACCTGAGACCCAGCACCCCTCCCCCACTGGGTGGGTTCCAGAGCTTCGTTGCTTTCTCCAAAGGGTCTGGGGCCCAGAGAAACTGTGATTCTCCTGCTCAGCACCCGCCTCTGCCCCCATCTTCTGCCTCCATTCCCCTTTCCTGCAGGACCTGGGGCAAGAGTGGAGAGAAAGCGAGGGCAGGGGGAGTCCCTGGAGAGCCCCAGGAATGGAGACAGCCAGGGCCGGCATGAGGGGAGATGCGGGAAGCTTAGGCAAGAGAGGCCCAAGGGGGCTGGGAGGCTCGGGTCAGGTGCCCAGCGTCCCGCAAGCAGCCGAGGGCTCCTGGGCAGAGAGAGCCGGGAGAGTGTGGCCGGCCTGGCCTCCGGCTGGACAGACAGCCTGCCCCGTGCCCTCCCACTCACAGTCAGTCCCAGCAAGAGCAATGGGGGTTCCAGATGTCAGGGAGGGGACCTTGACCCAAGAGAAGCCCCTCACGTGTGAGGGCAGAGCCCCTTGCCATTCCCTGGGGATTGGCTGGGACTCTGCTTTCAGCAAAGGTCCCTGTGTCCCCCACGATGGAGAGGCTTGCCCCCATCGTGGGGACCAGGTGGGTGTGACCTCGGATTTGTGAGCAGGGACACAGGCCAGGCCCAGACCCTCAGGTGTCCAGGGGTGAGAGCCCACATCTCGGGTCACAGCTCTCAGGCCTATGACCCCCCACAATTCAGCTCTGGGTCTCGCAGTACCCACCTGGGAGCTCTGTCTCTCCTCTCCCAGCCCCAGCAGGGAACACCTTATCTGGGGCCTCCCGTGTCCTTTCCCCACCAAGGACCGTCAGCCCCTGGGGGCAGGGTCCAGGGGGCCCCCTGCGCCTCCTCTGTGCCTGCAGCAGCCCCCCAGTGAGTGCCCGTGGGGCAGAGGGTGCCCAGGGCTTTCCTGAGCAGAGCCTACTTTCATTCATGGGTCCCAGCATGGTGGGGGCACCACGGCAGTGACCGTAGACATGAGATCATGTGAGGGGTCAGTGAAGGCGGCTAGATTGGGGTGCTGGTCCCCCTGGGGGTGAATCCTGGCTTCTCCCGTGCTGCACGACCCTGGGTACAAGAGCAAACCTCTCTGAGTGTGGAGTTGCCGTCGCATCGGCTGTGAAGGCGGGCATGGTGCAGTCTTCTTGGCAGGAAGCACCTGGGCTTTGGTGCTCCAGTATGAGCACCCTGTGGGCTGACCCCTGAGGCTGACCCCTGACCCCTCACGCAGAGCTGGTCAGGTCCATGGGCTAGCCGTGGTGAGCCTGAAATGCACCCCTCTCACGTGCTTCTGAAGCCTGAAGCTCAGGTTGCCCAAGGGGCCTCCTGCCCATGTTCCTTGGGGCTGAAGGTGGTTCCAGGCCCTCTTTCCTTGGATGCAGACAGTGAGGTGCCAAGAGGGGACCTGAACCTGAGCAGAGCCCTGCAGCTGCAGACTTCTGTATCTGTGATCAGTGAACCAAACCCGTTCACTGTGCTAATGAGCTGACCGAGATCTGCCCAGAGGAACGGCTCCCTGCCCCTTATCCACAAGGCATCCTGGAGGAGCTGTGTCTCAAGCTGCGCCTGAAACAGTCATCCACCTGCAAGGGGCCTCTCCTTGCCCATCCGTTCAGTGATTACTCTAACCTCGGATGAGCCAGCCCAGAAGAGGGACAGACCCAGAGAGACATCACTCAGGGCCCCACAAGCAGTCCCAGCAGAATGCTGAGAGCAAGGTTGCCACAGGAGGACTTCTGGGAGGAGGTAGCAAGGGGGCCTGATTAGGCTGAGCTTGGAAATGGGGCATGGGCAGGAGTGCAGGGCCTCTAGGGCCTGTTGCAGCTCACGGTCCCGAGTGCCCAGCTGCCACTGACCTGCCTTTTCTATGCTCTCTGTCTCCCTCTAATCCACACACTGCGCATGCTCTTAAGGCCAGCCAATGCCAGCTGACAGGCAGGCCCCTAGAAGACTCCCACGCCTGCAGACCCTCACCAGGGCAGAGCTCCTGTAGCAGAGAGGGCTACTGGGGGAGAAAGCAGAGAGCCCTGGGAGCTTGTCTTATCCTCTTCATGAGTGATCATTCGACCTTCTATAGGTCATTTAGTTCAGAGGCGGCAATGGCAACCCACTCCATTGTTCTTGCCTGGAGAATCCCAGGGATGGCGGAGCCTGGTGGGCTGCCGTCTGTGCTGTCGCACAGAGTCAGACACGACTGAAGCAACTTAGCAGCAGCAGCAGCAGGTCATTTCGTTTCCCTGGGCCTCAGCTTCCTCACCTGTAAAATGGGCTCATGTGTAATGCCTTGGCTTTTGATGGTCACATAAAATCTCTGAATGTGTGAAGGGATTAACCTGGTGGTTCTCAATCCTGGCTGCACCCAGGATCCAGGGACCCCTGAAATCTACTGATGGCTGGTCCCATCCCAAGAGAAACCAATTCTAATGGGTCTTAATAGCACCTGAGGGATGTGATAAGTGGAGACTCTTCTCTCCCTGCCTTCTCGACTCAGTACAGTGGAAAAGCCTAGAACAATAGGGTGGATGGCCGTAGAACTCTGGAAAGAGGAAGGTGGACTGGCCAGACCTGAGCACAGGAGGGAAAATGCAGGGCCTGTGCCTCCCGCCGGCCACGCAGCAGACAAGGAGACTAAGTAAACCGCCCTCCCTGGCGCCCGGCCCAGGGAGACACTCTCCATCTACACCAGTGCCTCCCAGCCCCACTTCAGGGCACAGAGCAAGCAGGAAAGCACCTTTCATCACCAGGGTGTTACCAGCAACACCAGGTGGACTCTGAAGACCAGAGGAGCAGTTTAACAAGCATTCTGAAAACTGACCCGTCTTCAGAAGCACAGGCCACAATAAGCCAGCCCCTACATGTTAAACCTAAACAGGGAGACGGCCTGCTAACATGGAAGACTTAACTAGGATCCAAGCCTCCTGGCACAAAATTCTCATGTCCAGGATACAGGAGAAAGTCACTAATCGCACCAAAAACCATGAACATAACTATTTGAATGAGAAAAGACAGTCAGCACACCCTTGCTGCTGTTTAGTTGCTCTGTCGTGTCCGACTCTTTGCGACCCCATGGACTGCAGCACACCAGGCTTCCCTGTCCTCCGCTGTCTCCTGGAGTTTGCTCACTCACGTCCGTTGAGTCAGTGATGCCATCCAAGCATCTCATCCTCTGTCATCCCCTTGTCCTCATACCCTCAATCGTTCCCAGCATCAAGGTCTTTTCCAATGAGCTGGCTCTTTGCATCAGGTGGCCAAAGTATTGGCGTTTCAGCATCTGTCCTTCCAATGAATATTCCTTTAGGATGGACTGGTTTGATCTCCTTACTGTCCAAAGGACTCTCAAAAGTCTTCTCCAGCACCATAGTTCAAAGCATACCCTAACACTGAAAAGACATTAGAATTATCTGAGGAGGATTTTTAAGGCAGTCATCACAAAAATGCTTCAACAAACAATTACAAATACTCTTGAAACAATTGAAAAAGTTAAAAAAAAAAAAAGAAAGTCTCACAGAAGGAATATAAATTCTAAAAAAAAAAATTCAATGGAAATGATGGAACTGAAAAATAAAATATGCAAGATTTAAAAATTCACAGGGGGTTCCCTAACAGAAGAGAAGGCTATGTCAGAGGAGAGACTCTAAGCTTGAAGACAGAACAAGAGAAATGACCCAGCCTGAATAGCAGAGAGAAAATAGGAAAAAAGACTGAACAGAACCTCAGAAACCTATAGGATAACACTTATGTCATTGGAGACACAGAGGGAGAAAATGGGTCCAAAAAATATTCACAGAAATATTGCCTGGAAACAAAAAATTTGGTAAAAAGACAAACCTACCAGCTCAAGAAACTGAGTGAACCGCAAGTAGATTAAGCCTAAAGTTATCCACAACCATACTTAAACTTCAGAACCAGAAGGCAGAAAAAACAATCTTGAAAGTAGTTCAAGAGAAAAGACACTTTATACTCCCTACCAGCCAATTTCCCGCCAGAAACCACGGAGGCCAGAGGAAGATGGCACATTTTTTCAGGTGCAGAGAGACATGTGCTGTCGATGCGAATTCTATCTTGGGTGGAAATATCCTTCAGGAATGAATAGAACATGGAAACCTTCTCAGACAAAGGAAAACTCAGCAAAGTTCTTGCTGGCAAACATACTTGTCTAAAGGACATTCTCCGTACGGGAAGTGATAAGAGGGCTCGGAAATTCAGAAAGGAAGAACATCCAAGTAGGTAAAAATAGAGGTCAACATAACAAACTGTCTTTCATTTTGATGAGTTTCTCAAGTCATTGTTGATGATCAAAAATTATAGCAGCTTGCGATACGGAAGCTCAAGGCAGGTAGAAGAAAGAGCTAAGACAGTCACGGTTGATGAGTCAGGGAAATAAAGTAGCCTGGTGGAAGTAAGGTCTCTACACCTCATGCGAGTGTGGGATGCTGAGACAGAGGCTGGCAGCCTCAGCACAGGGCGTTTTAGAAGCTGGTCTGGCGATGGCTTCCGGGTGGAGAATCACTGGTTTAGAGCACATAAGACTAGAGGAGAGGGCATAGCTGTCCCGGGGCCCTAAGGGGTGCCAAGCCTTAGTGAGCTTCAGAATGCCCTGGAGGGCTTGTAAAACACAGGCTTCAGGACCCAGACCCAGAATTCTGCATCTGTAGGCCTGCGGTGGGGCCTGAGAATCGGCCCTTTCTGACAAGTTCCTGGGTGAGACTGGCGCCGCCCGTTGGAGACCCCGCTTTGAGACGTGCTGCCAGCACCCTTGGCTGATCAGGAGTTCCTGGGTCTCTGCTGAGGGCCGGCCCTCAGCCTCACATCCCAAGAGTTCTGGCTCTGTGTGTAAACTGGGGAGCAGGTGTGTCCTGGAGGGACCCCAGGACGTAAGTCGGGAGGCCTCATCTTGCGGCTCAGGACCGGGTGAGCTTGGCCAGCTTCGTCTGTGGCCCTGGGCCTCTGTCCCCCTTTCTGTGAAGTGGGAGGGGCCGGCTGGGTCACTTCCTGGCGGGGCCCAGGGTGACAGCAGGAGTGAGAGGCGCCCAGCGGGCCTGGCCCGGGCACCTCGCCCCGCTTCGCTTTCTCCAGCTCTGCTGTCTCCTGTTTCACGGATCAGTTTTCACACAGGTTTCCCATGACGAGAAGGCTCCTTGGCTAAAACAAGTTTTAGATCCCTGTCCTTGACGTTGTAAAAGGCCTCTCCTGACACCCATCTGGAACCTTCCACAGGCCATCTCAGGACATGCACGTCCCCGAGGCAAGCCCCCAGCTGAAGCCTTTCCTGCTAATGTGGCCTGTTCAGAAGGTCTTCTCACCCCTCCCTCTGCCAACCCCCAGGAGACAGGCAACTAGATTAACGGCACCCTCTGTTCGTAAGCTGACCTTCCTGGAGTGGGCCGCAGGGCAGGGGGCTGGCAGGTGTTCTGTGCAAAGTGCCTGCCTCACCTCTGGGGGGCTCAGTCCTCTGTCCTTGGGGACATTCTAGTGGCTCCCAGGAGCAGGTGCTGGGAATGGGGATCCCCTGGAGTCAGCAGACGTGTGTGCTGCTCTTCACAGGCCCACAGACTATGGAAAAACAGATGTCAGACATCCGGGGGATGTCTGCTCCCCCAGGGACCCCAGCTCTGCCCTTTGTTCTCCTTCCAGGGCACGTCCCACACTCCTCTCTGAGCCAGGAACTTCTGCTCTGTTCTCTCTAGACTGCACAGGGAATTCAGGGCCCCGCGTCTCAGACCGGCCCCTTGAGAAGTTAGAGATTGGGATTTTAATGTGAAAACCCCCAGTTGGAAACAGTTCAAGGTTTTGAAAGGTAGTCTGCAGACCATCTCTGGTGGAGCTGGGCCTCCGCTGGTCACCTCTGGCTCAGGGTGGCCCAGCCCTGCCGGCTCAGGGTGGCCCAGCCCTGCCCACACAGGGCCCCTTCCCCGCTCTGCCCCCAGCTCTCCTGGTCAGCTGGGTGAGAAGCTGGCCAGGTGACAGGACACGCGTGCCTGCCAGGCAGGGTAAGGCTCCATGGCGTTCCCGGGGTCAAGGGTGGGCTCGGGGACACACCCCCTTCCCGTGTCCGTCTTCGGTCAGTTCCCAGGGGATTGGGGTCTGGAATGAGGCAGGTGGGATGTTCAGGGCCCTCCTGTGTTACCCAGTCACCCCCACCCACATGGGCCTGCCCCTTTCCCATGCCCGCCCAAGCCTGGCCGCCTGCGTGACAGCCGTGCTGTGTCTGTTCCAGGGTTTCCCTATGCCAAGTCTGACCCTGTCACAGGACATGGCAAGAATGGCTTGGACCACCGGGTAGGTACTCGATACCCTCCACCCCGCACACCCTCCCCGGCACACGCGTACTCACAGCTCCCAGGGCTCCTGCGGGTCCCAGTTTGGGGACCACTTGGCCAGGAGGAGGGGCCCTGGGGACCCGGCTCACCCGCCTGCCTGCCTCTGCCTGCTGCCCCACCGAGGGCCAGACCACCACCCAGCGACACCCCTCCTCTGTCTGCCTCCAGCTCCCAGGGAGACCCCAGGGTTAGGAGGACAGGGGCGATGCGGCCACTCAGAGGGACCAGACCCTCGTTAAGGCCTTCCTGACTCCCTTCTCCTGTGACCTGGAGCTAACAAGGACCAGAAAGGGTGGAGGCGCGCCATGAGCCGTGTGTGCCCAGCGTCCGCCTCCTCTCCTGGCGTGTTCTTGCCGCCCCCCGCTGTTGGTACCATCACCACGGTCGCCTCTGATGGTGCCCTCAGCACTGTGAGCACTCTGGGGTCACACGAAGGGCTGGTGTCTTCTGCCCCTCTCCTGGCAGCTGCTTTGAGCACCCCGTCCCCGCCCCCTGAATGTGGGGACGTGAGAATGTAGCCCAGACAGCCTAGCAGCTGGCGTGTGCCGCAGCCGGGCCCACGTGCTCGTCCCTCTCACCACAGCTTGTCTAGGTCTGCAGCGAGGACCCCCGGGGCGGGGTGGGCGTGTGGCGTCGGACCCCCCACCGACGGCAGACAGATGGACACACAAACACACACACACACGACAAACACCACACACACAGAACACACAACATATACAACACACGACACGCACACACACACACACACGACAAACACCACACACAGAGAGAACATACAACACACGCAACACACACATACACACATGACACACATGACACACAGAGAGAACACACACACACAACACACACATACACAGAACACACACATGACAGAGAGAACACACAACATACACCACACACACGACAAACACCAGACACACACAGAACACACAACATATACAACACACGACACACACACACACACACGACAAACACCACACAGAGAGAACACACACATACACAATACACACATGACACACAGAGAGAACACACAACACACACATACACAGAACACACACATGACACACCGAGAGAACATACAACACACACCACACACACACATGACACACATGACACACAGAGAGAACACACACACAACACACATACACACATGACACACATGACACACAGAGAGAACACACACACACAACACACACATACACAGAACACACACATGACAGAGAGAACACACAACATACACCACACACACGACAAACACCACACACGGAGAACACACACATACACAACACACAATACACACATGACACACAGAGAGAACACACAACATACACCACACACACGACAAACACCACACACAGAACACACAACATATACAACACACCAGACACACACACACACACACGACAAACACCACACACAGAGAGAACACACACATACACACATGACACACACAGAGAACACACAACATATATGACACACACGACAAACACCACACAGAGAACATACAACATATACAACACACACAACAGACACGACAAACACCACACACAGAGAACACACAACATACACAACACACATGACACACACACATACACATACAGCACACACATACACAGAACACACAACACACACGACAAATACCACATACAAAAAGCACACACACAGAGAGAGAGAACACAACATATACAACATACATGACACACACGACAAACACCACAAAGAACATACACAACACATACACACATGACAAACACCACACACAACACACAACATATACAACACACGACACACATACACAGGACACACAACATACACAACACAACACATAAAACACACCCACATGTGCTCACACACACATACCACATAGACACACCACACACACACACACACAGCCCCAGGACACTTGCTGCCCCAGAGGCAGCCTCTTACCGCCTGGAGGACACTGTTCACAGGAGCACGTCCGTCCTCCCAGAGAAGCCCCTCAGACTTGTCCCCACTTGTTCCCCCGGGTGGTCCTGTCACCACGTGTGTAATGCAAGGAGCGGTGACCCCTCGCACTGACCTCCAACCCAGGGTCCAGCCACGGGACACATCCTGGAACAGGGGCCCCATCACGGAAGCTGCGGGCATCCTCAGACCCTGCCCCATCACCCTCGGCCTCTGTGGGCCCTGCTGCTGCGTCTGTCCTGGGCCCCAGAGCCTCGGCACGATTAGCGCAGGTGAACCAGACGCACCCCACTGACCGCTCAGGGGCACCGCGCACATCCCACTGACTGCTCAGGGGCATTGCGCACATCCCATTGACCGCTCAGGGAAACACGCACAACCCACTGACCACTCAGGGGGACCACGCACATCCCACTGACTGCTCAGGGGAACTGCGCACATCCCACTGACCACTCAGGGGGACCGCGCACATCCCATTGACCACTCAGGGGAAACACGCACAACCCACTGACCACTCAGGGGGACCACGCACATCCCACTGACCGCTCAGGGGAACTGCGCACATCCCACTGACCACTCAGGGGGACCGCGCACATCCCATTGACCGCTCAGGGGAAACACGCACAACCCACTGACCACTCAGAGGGACCACGCACATCCCACTGACTGCTCAGGGGAACTGCGCACATCCCACTGACCACTCAGGGGCACCGCGCACATCCCATTGACCACTCAGGGGAAACACGCACAACCCACTGACCACTCAGGGGGACCACGCACATCCCACTGACTGCTCAGGTGAATTGTGGCCATCCCACTGACCACTCAGGGGGACCGCGCACATCCCACTGCCTGCTCAGGTGAATTGTGCCCATCCCACTGACCACTCGGGTGAAATGTGCACATCCCACTGACCATTCCCCTGTTTGTTCAGAGTGGGCTAAGCTGGAATGGGCACGCAGCATGCTTCTCTGAATTTCCTTTAAGGATTTTTCCGCTCCTGTCCTCCAGTCCTGTCCACAGGACCCCCAGGGCACGGGAGAAGGTAGATCCTTGGGTTCCGCATGAGGGGCCTGAGGGCAGAGGGACTGGGTCAGAATGCTCCCCGAGTCTCTGCTCTGTGACTCAGGGGCCATGAGCGCCAGGGTCCCTGGCTGGGCCACATCCATGCCAAGGCATTCCACCTCCTCAAGCTGAGTCTGGGGGGTTTCTCTCAAAATGTGGGAGGCAATGAAGAGGATGAGTGTCAGCACCCACAGGCTTGCATCCTTGCTGGCCGAGCTGTGTGTCGTCTAGGGAGAGTTCCCTCTTGGCTGCCATGCTGGAAGGACGCTGGTCGGTGGCCCCCAGCACCTGCAGGGAAGGCCTGGCCTCCATATGCTCCACCCCAAGGAGCCTGGGAACAGCTGGTGGAGACAGTCTGGCGGGGACACCGTCTCCAAGAATCTGCTAGAGCAGAGAGCAGACACAAGCTTCGCAGAGCTGACAGCTGAACCCTCGAGGAACGTTTCTCCTGCTGGCCTCAGGGTGGAGAGCAGAGTGTTAGAGAACCTTTGAGCCCTTCTCTACATTCTTGCTGCTGCTGCTGAGCCGCTTCAGTCGCGTCCGACTCTGTGCGACCCCATAGACGGCAGCCCCCAAGGCTCCCCCGACCCTGGGATTCTCCAGGCAAGCACACTGGAGTGGGTTGCCATTTCCTTCTCCAGTGCATGAAAGTGAAAAGTGAAAGGGAAGTCGCTCCGTCGTGTCCGACTCTTGGCGACCCCATGGACTGTAGCCCACCAGGCTCCTGCGTCCATGGGATTTTCCAGGCAAGAGTCCTGGAGTGGGGTGCCATTGCCTTCTCCGTCCGTACATCTTAGGGAGTCGATAAAGATGGAATTCATCATCCCCTGAGGACTTTCAGCTTTTCACATTAGACTAGCTCGGAGGTTGGTGAAAATCCTGTTGACTTTTCTGTGGGATTCTTTCTTCCTTGCTTATGTTCTCTCCTACTTTTTTTCTTCACTCTTTCTAAGACTCTTATATAACTGTATGCCTGTTTTTTGGCCAGAAGACCGGATAATTGATGGCCAGTCTTTTACAGCTCAGCCATGTCAGATTAAGTTGTTTCTTGGTTTGTTTTTTAACTTTCTGAAAGGATTCTAGGTGACCTAAATTAAAAGCACAGATGCAGAGACCAAATCCCAGAGGACAGGAGAAGAAAGAAATGGGAGAAAATTATGTCAGAACACACAAAAGAACACTGTCTGGAAAAACCATCGAAGCTCAGCTGCGAGCCTCCTGATGACCAGGGCACAGAGGCTGGCGGGACCAGTCGTGTGTTCTCATTGTCAAGTGGAAGGAAGTTAGCAAATCAGGAGGCGGAAATGCGCCTGGTTCTTGTTCCAGGATGGATCTGGAGCCAGCACCTAGGCCCCACAGGGGCTTCCCTTGTGGCTCAGCTGGTAAAGAATCCACCCGCAATGCGGGAGACCTGGGTTCAATCCCTGGGTTGGGAAGATGCCCTGGAGAAGGAAAAGGCTACCCACGCCAGTATTCTGGCCTGGAGAATTCCATGGAGTCCATGGGGTCGCAAAGAGTCGGACACAATCGAGCGACTTTCACCTTCACTTTCACCCTAGGTCCCAAAGCTTGTTTAAATGTCCTAGTAACTAGCCAGCCACAGAGCCGTCACACCTCTCTGTAGGATAAATGGGAGAAGAGCCACATGTGAAAGTCCTTCCCATGGACCAGAGAGCACTGGTTCCAACATGTGCCACCGGCCTGCAGTTAGGAGACTGGAGAACCCCATGGACAGAGGAGCCTGGCGGGCTGCAGCCCACGGGGTCCCAAAGAGCTGGACGCAACTAAGTGACTAACACTGAACGAGGCAGAGTTAAGGTGGTTAAAGTGAACTCATAGTTTTAGTGGTATGAAGAGGAAACAATTCGTTCTTGATGACCCAAGTTATAAATCAGTCCCAGCATTCATAAACTGAAATGTACCAAGCAACATGGCAATGCCAGAGACCTTGGCAAAATGCAAGGATGGAAAGCATTTTGAGTAAGACTTTTGAAATCAGATAAGGATCTAGTGAAGGAGAAAAGGATAGAGAGCAATTTAATAGTGCAAAGAACAAAATTAAACTAATAGGTGTATGAAAAATCCATATCTTCTGGATTAGGTTTTCACATGTCCATGAAACATTAATTAGTGCCTGTCACTATGAAGAAAACCTTAACAAAGTGTAAAAGTCTGATATTTTCCAACTGTGATGCTGGAAAGAGCACATGCATTAGCATCAGGCAGCCCTGAGTCCAGATCCCAGCTCTGCCACGTACTGGGTGTGTGTTTCGGCAAGTTACTTAGAGTCTCTGTTTCCTAGTCTTTAAAAAAAAAAAATCAAGGCAACCCAGTCCAGTATCCTTGCCTGGAAAATCCCAAGGACAGAGAGCCTGGCGGGCTGTAGTCCTTGGGGTCGCAGAGTCGAATATGACTGAGTGACTGAGCACACGCACACACACACACACACACAAACACAATCATCCTTACCTCTTAAAGTTATCATTAGGACAAGTAACGTGACGGTTGTGAAAGCTTCTAAGCTCTGTAAGCCTAGTTCCCAAATGCATAATTATGATAAAAGCACGTCTCCACCCTCTCTCACCGCCACATCACTGGCTCCTAGCAAAACGTGAGCTTTAGCAAGAAAAGAACAGTTAGTGGTGAATGGCAAGTTTCATTCTCCCTGTTATTAATCCCAGTATAATTTTTGGAAACTAAAAAGCATCGGTTAAGTCTTTTCAGTTGCATGTATTAGCTGTGTGATCTTGGGCAAGTATCTTTACTTCTCTGAGCCTCAGCCATTACACGCTGATAAGGCTGCAGGCAGATGAGTGAACGTGTGTGTAGGGCAGCTGGCACCTAATAACACCAAACAAATGGGGGAAGTCGAGAGTTGGTTGCCTTTAGATTCTCTGTTCTCTGCTGAGACTGCAGAGGGATCAGCTAGGGGTGTGCCTGTGGGTGCGGCCTTCATGGGATCCCCCTGAGCCACTGAGCTGTCCTGCCAGCCCACACATCGAGCCAGAGGCCCGGGGCTCCCCTGCACCAGAGGACATGAATGTCCCCCCACACTGGGTACTTAGAAGATCAGGAGTAGACTGCTCTCCCCCTGCTCTGGGCTGACACGGTGTCCCTCTCCACCTGGGGGATGCTCCCCTCCCTGCTGAGAGTCTCTGCCGTGTCTCCGAGCCTGGCTGACCGGACGACGCTGGTCCTGCTGCCCGGAAGAGGGTTTCCCACAGCCGCAGGTGGTGGTGCTCCTCCCTGGCCCGGGAGCTTGCCGCCTGCGATGCAGAGCAGTGGGCACTAGGTGGCAGCATTTCTCTTTCATATTCCGAACAGCCCCCGGGGGAGAAGGCCAAGGTGGGAGGCAGGAGCCGCCTAGATTCGCGCAGGGGGTTCCCGATCAGGCAGGGGCAGGGGCAGGGGGAACGTTTATCAGCGGCCTGAGAGGCCGTCTCCAAATTTCGCTCTTGAAACTCCCAAGGGGAGTCCTTCATGGGCGACTCGGTGGGTTGGCCGGCCCCAGGTCCCAGCGCTGGGTGCGGCGTGCCAGGCTCTTACCAAAGGTCTCGGCTCATACGTTTGTGAGCAATCCAAATTAATTTTTTAAAAACTGGCGATGGACAAAGGCTCAGACACGTAAAGACCGCCATCGCCCTCCGCATACACGCTCACCTGCCTCGCCACCTCGTCCCGGCGTCTCTGGGCCTCAGTTTCCCCCGCTCAGGATGAAGGACGTCGGACTGGGTGCTTCCGGAGGCCTCGCCCTGCCCCACGCTCGCGAGGACTGTGACCAGCTGCTCATCGGTCACCTCTGGCAGTAAATGAGTGCTGGGGGCCCTCTCCCCGTAACACGACCCACAGCGAGGAGGCGACGCCCGCCTCTGGACATTTAACCACTGCGCCCAGTTTCGGAAGCACCGGCCAAGAGCGCTGACCTGGGTCAGGTGCGGTGCCCGGTGCCAGACGTGAGCTCACGTGAAACGCTCTTCTCCACTGCGGACAGCGGACTCAAGGCCCAGACAGAGGGGACAGGACAGGGGCGAACTGACGTGCAGGGCCCCGGTGCCCGTGAGGCTGGGCGGGGACCCTCCGGAGAGGTTCGCAGGGTGACTTTTTCAGGTGGGCAAAGGGAACGAGAGCGCCAGACATCAGGGTTGCTGCTGAGATGCCACGGACAGGTGAAGGAGGCACCTGAGCGGGGCGCCGGGCTCCCAGGTCGCCGCCCCTCCGAGGGCCAGCCACGTGTCACAGCCACCCTGACGCGCAGCGTCTGTGCCTTTACAGACACCGGCCACCCGAGCCCCTGGGGCCCGCTCGTCCAGTGGGGCCAGAGGCCCCGTGCTGGAGCCGCAGCCCCGGTGCGATGCCCGCGGGGTCCGGGCAGCTGTGAGGCCGAGGGGCAGGCACTCGGGAGCGGTCATCTCGCGCTTAGGAGCTGGCGGGCCCGGCAGGGGCGGCCTGAAGGTGGCAGGAGCCGCGTGCGCACACCTGCTCTTGGGAAGCCGGCGGCCTTTCCAGAGCCTGGTCTCGGCGGGCACCCCGGGCCGACCCTCGTCCCCCGCCCGGCTGCCAGGACCCCGGCGACTGCCTGCCCCCTGCAACCTGCCCCTGCCGCCCTCTCTCTTTCTCTTCCAGAATGCCAATGTGGGCCCTGGTGGAGCAGACCC
>SJXQ01003640.1:20282-38180 GCA_006408695.1 Aepyceros melampus | reverse complement strand
GGCAGAAGGCTCCGAGCGCCCGGCGCGGGAGCCGGGGGTGCTCGTGCCCCCGCCTCTTCCGGCCGCACTTCGGGTTTCGCTTCCACCCTGAGCTACGGGACAGGCTTCCTCTTCTCCCTGGGGGGTCCCCTCTAACTCAGGTGCTGACTCAGTGCTGCTCCGCCTCCCGCTCTAGGTGCTCCCCTCTGGAGCACGGGCTCGTCACTCCAAGTCACTCAGGCAAGAGATCTGTGTCTGAATGACCGCCCCAGGCCAGGGCGGCAGCCAAGCCGACACCGACTGTCACATCCACGATAATAAGGGAGGCAGAGCCGCAGGGAAAAGCCACCTCGGGGCTTCCCAGGCGGCTCCGTGGGTAAAGAATCCACCTGCACTGCAGGAGCCCCAGGAGACGCGAGTTCAGTCCCTGGGACAGGAAGATTCCCTCTGGAGGAGGAAATGGCAACCCACTCCAGTATTCTGGCCTGGAGAATCCCTTGGCCAGAGGAGCCTGGTGGGCTGCAGTCCATGGGGGTCGCAAAGAGTCGGACGCGCCTGAGCCAATGAACACACACAACGAGGGAGGCAAAGTGGAAGGGTAAAGCCCTCCCAGCCCGGCTAGCTCACAGCGCAGCCTCCTGGGGCTTCACACTGGCAGGATGGCCTGCAGAGAGCTTGGCGTTACTGGAGAGACCTGGTTGTGTGGCTGGTATCCGGCTGGGAGGCTCTGCCAGTCCTGAACCGCAGGGCCGCGATGCTCACTCACGCTTGTTACCGAAGGGTTACGGGAGCCTGCTCTCCAGGGCTGATCCACGTTGGATGTTGGAGTTGGGGAGAGGGGAGGGAGTTGCAGCCTGCACCGTCTAAGTGGTCTCCAGGTCTCCAGGCTCAGAACTGGCCTGACCAGGGCCCCGCACAGCACATGGGGAAGTTCAGGGACCAGCCACCCAGTGCCTGAGCCCCTCACTGGTGTCTCCTGCCAGAGATGGAAGCTTTACAGCCAGGACCCAGATATGCCGCCCTGGGGGGGATGCGTGCTCATGAGACAGCCCATCTGTACAATTTTTTTTTTTTTTAACAAGCCACTTTCAGTCTGGAAGAAAAAAATATATAGCTTATTAGCTAGAATGTGAGGCTCTGTATTTAAAAGGAGGAGCTGAAGAGTGAAGAAAGTAAGACAGTAAGAGGCAAGTAAGCCCAGGGATAAACTGAGGCAGGTCTGGGGAGCACCCCCCCCCCCACCGCCCCGGGGAGACAGCAGCCCAGCCAAGAGAGAACACAGCGCTGCCTCAGGCTCCCAGTCTGGCCTCCAGTCTCCAGACCATGCCTCCCGCTCCTGGCTTCCCACAGAGAACCCAGGCCCCCCCCTCACCCCCCAGCTCCGAGTCTGCTGCGGGGTGGAGGCGGCGTGGCCTGGCCGGCTGCAGGGTGGGGTCTGGGCGAGATTGCGCCACCTTTGGGCCGAGCCCATGCGAGTTCTGAGCTGGCCCCTGTGGTCTCTGCTTCTCTTACAGAACACAAGGTAAGGGCCGCCCGCCCCCGCGCTGACCGCTGCCTGCCGCCCCGCGCCTGCCCAGGTTAAGCGCTCCTTTTGTTGTACTTTCCCGTGAAATGTGTGTGTCACACGTGGACCACGTACGTAGCTCTTCCTTAGCCTCCCTCCGCTCTTGGCCTCCTTCCTCACAGACGCACCTGCCCCCTGGGTGACCCCGGGTTTCCTTCTCCCTGCAGATCTACCCGTATGACGCCCTTATTGTCACAAACCGGATCCGAGTGAAGCTGCCCAAGGACGTGGATCGGACGAGACTGGAGGTGAGGGGGCCCCAGGGGTGGAGGGCCACGTCTGCCAGGAACATCTCTCCCCATCCGGCGTGTTGGCACACGGCCCCCGAGGTGCCCACAGTGATGTGCAGGGCCCAGTGATGGGCTCGGAGTCAAGGACCTGAGTTGTCTCCAAGACTGGAGAACATGATTATGAACAAAGACGGCTTTGCCCAGGGGCGCACAGCTGCAGCTGTCTGGGGCCAGGAAGGCTTTGTCACTGTGCTTAACTGGGTGACATTCGCTCTTCCTTGAATGCTGGGAAAATCGGCACAGTTTCTTATCTGATCACCTTCACCCTGACCTTGAATGATGCTTAACTCTGGGAGCAAGGACATGTTTAAAGGACCTGCAGGACGAGGGCACAGAGGGCGTGGGGGTGGCATCTCTTGGCCAGGCCCTGTCACGAGCCGTAGTCCCGGGCGGCCAGCATGCATGAAAACTTCCTTCATCCTCACCAGCCTCCCACTGGGAAACCCGTGTCCAGCGAGGACCGCACCTCCCGAGCCACGTTGGGAAGGCTTCATGGGGTGAGGGGCCTGGGGGCTCCTGAGGGCCCAGGGCCACCTGCCCCGTCTGTGCCTAGGGGCTGGGAGCAGCTGTGGGGGGGGTGTGAGCTCAGGAGGCTGCCGGGAGGGGCAGTAGCGGCGTGGATGTGGCCCGGGGCCCCCGCAGTGCCCGCGGCTCAGCAGGGCTGCCAGGCGGAAGCCCATCCCAGTCCAGGCCAGGCTGATCTGGAAAGAAGCGCAGTCTCAGGGGCCCCCGCAGTGCCCGGGGCTCAGCAGGGCTGCCAGGCGGAAGCCCATCCCAGTCCAGGCCAGGCTGCTCTGGAAAGAAGCGCAGTCTCAGGGGATCCAGATGGACACTATGGGGCCCTGATCTTCCTTTAAGATGACGCTGGTTTCTGCTGGGTGGTGAGCTGTGCTCATGAGAGGCAGGAGAGCCCCTCACCCAGGGCTCCAGGTAGTGGTGGCAAGGAGGGACGGGGACGCTGGTGGGGCTGCAGCGGTGTTGGGGGGGGATCAACCTTCTGTTGTGATGATGGAGCCTGACTGAAAGTTGTCGTTCAGTTGCTAAGTACGGACTGCAGCACACCAGGCTTCCCTGTCCTGCACCATCTCTTGGAGCTTGCTCAAACTCCTGTCCATTGAGTTGGTGATGCCATCCAACCATCTCGTCCTCTGCCGTCCCCTTCTCCTCTTGTCCTCCATCTTTCCCAGCATCAGGGCCTTTTCCAGTGAGTAACCAGAAGTAACCTAAAAGGGACTGCTAACTTGTCTGACCGACGGGGCTTCAGGTGAGGTCTGATCAAGCCCCCAGACCCGGGTTCTCTCCTGTTTCCTGAGTGCCTCCCCTGTGTGTCAGCCTCACAGATGGACAGACGTTCACCTCCCCTCCCTCAGACTCGAAGTCTGGATGGAAGAGACCCAGTGGGGCTCCCAGAGGGGCTCTGGGACCTGGGACCTAGGACCTAGGACCTCGAGACAGGGGGGCAGATGCTGGGCTGTCAGATAATTACGATATAAATACATAATGTGGGATAAATACGGTAATTTATCCACTTAACCCTTTACTAGCAGCTATTTAGTGATGCAGCTATTGTTGAGAGTTGAAAACATAAGGACAGTATTAACAGTAACAAGACTGGTTTTTGCGTGTTGATTTGAGGTACTAGTTTCATTCCCTTATTGATAAACAACACACTACTCTCTCATCTCTCACAGCCTGCCTTAGCCAAAATCATCCATGCAATGTTTAATTGCGAAGAAGCCTTTTTATTCCCGGTGAAAAACTGAAAAACGTGCTGTGCATTAAAAGTATTTCACAGATTATTTGCTCATGATTATGACATTAAGGCTGCTCAGGTGGCTCAGTGGTAAAGAATCTGCCTGCCAAGGGAGGAGACGCAGCAGATTTGGGTTTGATCCCTGGGTCGGGAAGATCCCCCCTGGAGGAGGAAATGGCAACCCGCTCCAGTATTCTTGCCTGGAGAATTGCATGGACAGAGGAGCCTGCTGGGCTGCAGTCTGTGGGGTCACAAAGAGTCGGACGTGACTAAGCATGCGCAGAAGGAGATAAAGACTGTGGCCTTGTTCTGTGAACTGTCGCGCGTAGTGTATGATGTTCTGCATACATGCTAAGTCGCTTCAGGTGTGTACGACTCTTTGTGACCCTATGGATCTTAGCCAACCAAGCTCTTCCATCCATGGGATTCTCCAGACAAGCATACTGGAGTAGGTTGCCATGCCCTCTTCCAGGGGATCTTCCCGACCCAGGGATCGAACCCGGTCTCTTTCACCTCCTGCACTGGTAGGTGGCTCTTTACCGCTAGCGCCACCTGGGAAGCCTGGAATGAACAGAGCAGGCCCTGAATCAAGCTCGGGGTGTGCCTGCCACGTGGTCTGGAGGACGGGGTCCAGGGCCGCCGCTGCCTGGGCCTCCGGGTGGCAACCCCTGCGTTCTTTGCAGGGGACACACCCTGGCTCCTGCTGAAGTGAGGCCCTTGGTGACTGTGTGCTTAGGTCTCACTGCTGTAAAACAGGGCACATCCGGGCTGGGTGGCTCTGTCAGGACCTGCCTCAAGGGTTCCCATGGTGGTGCATGGACTGTGAATGCCCTGAGGGCTCCCACTCCCGCCACGGCGGGGGAGGGGGCAGGGGGCCCGGTGAGCTCAGAGCAGGGTGCCCACAGCTCCTGCTCCTGACGCACCAGCGGCCGCGGGGCCACCAGCCCATTGGGACTTGCTGTTTCCCTCCTAGGGAGTGGGGTGCCCTTTCACCAGTTCCCATCCTCCCCCTTTATTTTGCTACAATACAGAATGAAGGTGCAAAATAGCAAATGGTTACATGTTAATACATGTAAATATTTCCCTTTTTTTTTTTTCAAAAAAAGTCTGGTAATGAGTCTCATCACCCCCATTTCCAAGAACACCCCAGAGTGTGCGTTGCTCTCTAGTCATTCTCTTCCTGATCTCAGCCACACCAGGAGACAGATTGGAGGTGTTGCCACGAGTGGTATGTCTCACATCCTCCAGGGTTGGGAGCTGGGCCCTGAGCCAGGAAGGGCTCTGGGGGTGGGGGGTGAGCTGCATCCCAGCAGGAGAGAAAGATACAATAATGTTTTCATCTCAGAGGAGAGAGCTTAATTTTTAATATAAAAACAGTTCCTAACTCTTGTAAAAGTCCAGAAAAACATGAAGAAGAACATAAGCATTCCATGGAATTCCCCCACCGAGTCATCACTCCTGTTAGCTCCGGGGCGGACCTGTTTCCGGAAATCTTTTTTTTTTTTTTCTCACAAATGCCCAGAGTAACTGAATTCTGTTTTGGATAAGCAGGCTTGTACTGTTGATGCAGCTTGCCATCTACACTGTTTCTTTTAAATTTGTTGCGAACCTTTTTCACCTCAGCTCGTGGGAGCCTGCCTGTCCTTTTAGACAGCTGCATGCTAGTCCTGTGGCCTGTTCTGTTGCCCAGAACTTGGCCTCTGTGCACTGCTGCCAAATTGAATCTCCAAGACAGGGCTTTGGGTCAAGTAGGAAAGAAGAGCTGAGCTGCTCTACCAGGCCAAGGGGGACTTTGTGTCCCAACCTGCGAGGGTTCCTTGAGTTTTCTAGTTCAAGGGTGGGGTTGCTGATAAGGTGTTCGAAGCGCCTGCACTCATTTAATCTGGTCTCAGGTAATCTCTTGGTGAGCTTTTCTGGTTCCTTTAAGCGTAAGGCCTCAGGTAGCCTTCCCTGGAATGAAGACTGCTGACACCTTCCATTTATTGGGGATTTTATTAGATTGGTGCAAATGTAATTGCAGTTTTGGACTGTGAATTTCAAATCTTTGTAACTAGACTCAAACACATCTATATTAATCAAAATAGGAACCATTACAATCCACACGTTTTTACCAATGAGAAATATGTTTGCTTATCCCTGTAGCATAAAAATCTGTGCTTCAGGATTCAGTGAACTCTTGGAAAACATATTTTGCCTCCTGCTGGTTGTGGAAGCTTTTTCCCTGCAAAAAGGTCGAGGTGCTTGAAGAACCGCTAGCCAGTTGGCGAGAGGTCAGGTGAATATGGCGGATGAGACAAGACTCGGTAGCCCAGTTTGTTCAGCTTTTGAAGCGCTGGTTGTGTGGTGTGTGGTCGGGCGTTGTCATGGGGAAGAACTGGCCCCTTTCTGCTGACCTTTGCTGGCTTCAGGCATTGCGGTTTTCCTGGCATCTCATCGATTTGCTGAGCATGCTTCTCAGATGAGATGGTTTCGATGGGATTCAGAAAGCTGTAGCGGATCAGACAGGCAGTAGCCCATTAAACAGCGACCGTGACCCTTTTTTGGTGAAGTTTGGCTCTGGGAAGTGCTTTGGGGCTTTTTCGTGGTCCAGCCACTGAGTTGGTCATTGCCAGTTGTCATATAAAATCTGCTTTTTGTCACACGTCCCAATCCAATCAAGAAGTGGCCCACTGTTGTCGCGTAGAACGAGAGAAGACACCGCAGGACGGCAGTTTCTGTGGTTTGCGGTCAGCTCACGAGGCTTTGAGCTTTCTCGCCTTTCCAGTTTGCTTCAAGTGCCGAACGACCACAGAGGGGCCGATGCTGAGTTCTTGAGCAGCTTCTCCTGTGGTCGTAAGAGGATCAGCTTCAATGATGGCTCTCGGTTGGCTGTTGCTGACTCCCAATGGCCAGCCACTCCACTCATCTTCAGGGCTCTCGTGTCCTTGCCAAACTTCTTAACCACTACTGCACTTGTGCATACACTTGTTAGCAGTTCCTGGGCCAGATGTGTTACTGATGTTGTGAGTTGTCTCCACTGCTTTACGACCCATTTTGAACCCAAATAAGAAAAATCACTCAAATTTGCTTTTGTCTAACACCATCGTTTCCATCATCTATGATAAATATAAAATAAACAGCAAGGAACAAGTCATTAGCAAAAAAAGTGAGAAATGCATATTAAAATGATATATAACCTAACAACATTTATTTAGAATATATTCTGCTATCAAATGGCAAAGTTCAACAGTGCAAAAATCACAGTTACTTTCTCAGCAACCTTCTAGTTCTATGAAAGCGAACGTGTTAGTCTCTCAGCTGTGCCCAGCTCTATCCATGGACTGTAGCCCACCAGGCTCCTCCGTCGGTAGGATTTTCCAGGCGAGAATACTGGAGTGGGTTGCCATTTCCTCCTGCAGGGGATCTTCCTGGCTCAGGGATGGAGTCCTAGTCTCTTGCATTGCAGGCAGATTCTTCACCTTCTGAGGGCTTCCCTGGTGGTTCAGATGGTAAAGCATCTGCCTGCAGGGCAGGGACCTGGGTTTGATCCCAGGATTGGGAAGATCCCCTGGAGAAGGAAATGGCAGACCCTTGGTCCATGAGTCGCCAGCTCACGGGACCAGGAATGATGGCTGAGAAGGTAAAGAGTCTGCCTTCAGTGCAGGAGACCCGGGTTCAATCCCTGAGTCGGGAAGATCCCCTGGAGAAGGAAACGGCAGCCCACTCCAGTGTTCTCGCCTGGAAAATGCATGGACAGAGGAGCCTGGTGGGCTGCAGTCCCTGGGTCACAAAGAGTCGGACACGACTGCGTGGCTGACACTTCCACTTTTCTGAGAAATAGTTCTTTATAAAGAGCTCAAACGGTGCTATTAGGTGCATCCCTTGAGGCAAACCAGGACGCTCCCAAGGCTGCACTGTCGCTTCCTGGCTGCTCCTCCTGTCTCTGCATCCTGTCCCTTCCCTGACTAGCAGCTGTTTGAATCTGCCCTTTACAACTCAGGGGTGGTTGCAGAGGCTGGCGTCTGTCCCTGACAGACAAGGGACAGAGGAAGGCTTCCGTGCCCAGGAGCCCTGCTGGGTCTTGCCCTGTTCCCATCCCACACAGGGGAGGGTGGCAGGGACCAGGCTGTGGATGACAGGCCATTGGCTGGGGCTCCGTCACCCAGCAAAGCAGTGGGTCTGCTGTGTGCCCAGCAAGGGGAGACGATGGACGTGCAGGGACAGCTGGTGGTGCCCACACACCACCACACCACCAGGGATGTGGGGTCAGCTCCTGGAAGGAGGACCGCTCTCTCTGTCAATGGTCAAAGCTTGTTATCCATCCTTACCACAGAGTGTTTGGCTGAGCCTCACTAGCCTGGTGAATATGGGCCTGGCATCAAGCCGGGCCTTGGGGAGGCATGGTAAGCCAAAGCCAGCAGGAGTGCTGCCCTCAGACTCAGCCTGGAGGGGAGGCAGACGTCCATCAACTGATGACTAATGAGGGTGTAAAATTATAGCCCAAGATGGGGGCTTTAAAGGAGAGGAACGTGGACCCGTGAGCATTTTAAAGGGGATACAGTTAAGAATTGATGCTTTTGAACTGTGGTGCTGGAGAAGACTCTTGAGAGTCCTCAGGCTGCAAGGAGATCCAACCAGTCCATCCTAAAGGAAATCAGTCCTGAATATTCATTGGAAGACCTGATGCTGAAGCTGAAACGCCAATACTTTGGCCACTTGATGCGAAGAGCTGACTCATTTGAAAAGACCCTGATGCTGGGAAAGATTGAAGGCAGGAGGAGAATAGATGACAGGGGGAGATGGTTGGATGGCATCACTGACTCAATGGACATGAGTTTGAGTAAGCTCTGGGAGTTGGTGATGGACAGTGAAGCCTGGCGTGCTGCAGTCCATGGGGTTGCAGAGTCGGACATGACTGAGCGACTGAACTGAACAGTTAAGTGGGTGTGGTAAGTGTGCCTGAAAGTGTGTGTGTGCGTACCTGCACACAGGGTGAGAGTGGCAGGTAGGAGGAGCATTTCAGGCAAGCACACGGCAGGCGCAAAGGCCCTGGGGCAGGACGCAGCAGAGGCCATGCTTGAGCAGGTGGCGGGGAGGAGGGAGGGCCAGGCCCTGTGGGGTCCTGAGCTTAGGTTAAGCAGTTCAGTTTCTAGCCAAAAAGCAGTGACTTTCAAGTTGGGGGACGACATGATTACATTCATATTCAAAACTGTGCCTGAGACTGCACGTGAAGCCTGGGCTGGCTGTGTGCACATAGGACATGGTTGAGGAGGCGGTTGGGTGGTCTGGGCCAGAACAGATGGCATCTTGGACAGGGCAGTGGCAGTGCTGAGGTGAGAAGCGGGTGGGTTCAGGCCGTATTTGGGGGTCTAGGTGGAAGGGTGTTGTGAGGAGGGGCAGGGACACACCTGGGGTGACTCCAGGGTGTCGGGATGCGGTGGTGGGTACATGGCGGTCACTGGGTTCAGCAGGACGGACCCAGGTTCTGCCGATGACTGATGCTCTGGCCTGTGCGGCACGGACAGGGGAATTCAGGACGCTCGGTCTGGCAAAGAGAAAGACGCCACGTGGGCACCTGGTAGCCCATAGTCTCGAAGAGGAGTCTGGAAAGGGTGTGGTGGCCCTCCCCGCTGCACACGGATGGCAGTTGGATGGATCCCCACGGGCAAGGCAAGGACCAGGCTTCCCAGGGAGACCCGTCTGGGGCCAGTTTAATGCCATGCTTGAGATCCAGCACTCTTTCTCCCAGAGGGTCTGGGTCGCAAGCCTACCCCAGCACCCAGGGCCTCCCGCCTCGGGGGCTCTTGGGTCCTCCTGCATTTGGCAAGTACCCTCTGAGGGTCTGCCATGCCCAGAGCTTCCACCCTGAGGGGAAGAGCCTTGCCTGCCCTGGGCAGACTCCAGCGTCCACTTACTAAGGCCAGCCCTGCACTCATATGCCCAGCACTCGCCGAATGACGTGGCCCTTTTGCTCTGTGTCAGCCTCTTGCCGTCCGAAGGTGGCACCCTGGTGGAGGGAGAGAGCACCTCGGGCCCGAGTGACCTGGGTGTGAATAAGTCTCTGGGATGCTTCTAGCTGTGTGACGTTGGCCAGTTACTTAGCCCCCTGGGTCATCAGATGGCAGTGCTGTGCCAGTCCGGCCGGACGGTCTGAGTGTTTGTTCAGTTGTTCAGAGTCAGGAGCGCTTGCCATGCGAGAGCCCTAAGCAGGTGTGATGTGCAGTTTCACTTGTCTTGTCCGTGTCATCCCCTCTTTACCAACCTGAGAGCCACGTGGGCCGGTAGAATTGGAGAAAGGTTTCCATGGAAATGGGAGTGCTGTGGGCGGGCCAGACAGTGCTTGCTGAGGACTTCCTGGAAAAGCGAGGTGGCCGGGGGTGAATAGAGGCAGGGTCAGGCACGGGCCTGGCCACCTGCAGAAGGGAAGCCCCTCCTGGATGCCTGGTACTGGGACAAAACAGGATGCTTGAGAATTTATCAGATTTGGTTTATTTAATAAGCACTTGATCATCACCACCAAGTTGTGCCAAGCACTCGACACATTGGTGTGCTTGGTTTTCACAACTCGGTGCAGCGGGTACAGAGAAGGCTTGGGGGGGTACAGAGAAGGTTTGAGGGGGCGGGTACAGAGAAGGCTTGGGGGGGGCGGGTACAGGAAGGTTTGGGCAGGGGGGTACAGAGAAGCCTGGAGAATGTCCCTAAGCCTTGCAGCTTCTAGGAAGCAGATCTGGAGTTCTGGTTAAGATGTCAGGCGGGGCCCCTCTGCTGTGCGTCTTCCCAGATTAATTACAATGTGGCGTATTGATTTCTAACCCCTCTTCCACAAGCCATCCTCCCAGAGCATGCAGTCTGCCCCTTAGGTAGGAAGGTATGTCCGCCAGGGCCTTCCAGAGAAATGACAGAACCAACAGGAGACAGATGGGTAGACAGACAGACAGACAGACAGAGACGTAGACGGACAAGTATTGAGTTGGCCCAAGAGTTCGTTTGGATTTTATGGCAAGATGTTATGGAAAACCTGAGTGAACTTTGGCCAACCCAACATCAAGAAATTTAAGGAATTGGCTTCCTGTGGGACTGGCAAATGTGGCATCCGCAGGGCAAGGCAGCCGACTGGACACTCAGGAAGGAGCTGACGTGTAGAGGCAGAATTCCTCCTTCTCCGGAAAGCCCTCAGTGTTTGCCCCAGCAGAGTGAAAGCGGCCACTGCGTCTTCACTTAAAGGCTGGTTGTAGGCATGACCACATGGTTAGAATACCTTCACCACCGATGGACTGTTTGGCCAAACAGCCGGGCACCAGGGCCTGGCCTGGCCGACTCCCGCAGAGATCAAGGCTGGCCGTTCAATAGGTGGGGAAGGAGGGTGTATCCTCCCGAGGCCTGGAGGCTGCGGTCCCCAGGGTGCTCTTTTCTGAGCGCTGGGCATAGGCAGGGCTGAGCAGCTCCCTGAGCGCCAGACCCTGGGGCTAAACACACACCTGAGTTTGCTCAAGCAGGAAAAGCCCATGTTGTAGGAATGCACCTGAAACCAAAGTCCCGAGGTTTAAAGAATACATCCTTTGTTTAGACTCATCCAACCGGTCTGATGGGTCTCAGAAGAGCCCAACAGACTGCTGGTGACTGTGTTCCCAGCCACTCGGATGTGTCTGGGAGACGCGTCTGCCGTAGCCTCCGGGACCTAGGGCCTCCTGATGAGACACGGAGAACGAACGGGAGCCATCCTGGAAGGCCAGGACAGGCGGTAGGACTTTAGGGGTGGAGGGTGGGGACGGAAGAGGGAGGCTCGCGGAGAGAAGGGCAGGCCCTGCTGGAGGAGGGGGAGCTGGGAGGCAGCGTGACCAGGGAGGTGACAGCACAGATTTGGACTCAGGGATGCAAAGCACAGATCATCCCTGGATGAGGACAGGAATCAGGCCCGTGCTGCTCTAGAGGGGCTGAGACAGATGAGATCATCTGTGCTTAGTACTGAGGGACACACGTGGCCCCGGGCCTGCTTGCTTGGCTAGTACAACCCAGGAGGGCCCCCGGGAGGAGGAGACATTTGAGCTGGGACTTGCAGAAGGAGGAGGAGCTGCTCTGTGAAGTGGGGGAAGAGCATTGCAGGCTCTGGGTGGCAGAGAGCCTGGTACGTTTCAGAACTTACAGATGCCCACCATGGGGCAGAGCCATGGTGGGAGAGGTAGGAGAGGACACGGTGGTGCAGGGCCTCGAGGCTGCCTGGCAGCCTCATCAGTCCACATCTCGGAGCCTCCATCCCCGTCCTACCCAGTAAGCTACGGTGAGGTCACAATCCGGTGATAGAGAGCTCCTGGCCCTTTTCTGGCACAGAGGAACACTCCACAGACAGCAGGGGCCATTGTCCTTATGACAACCATGATGTCATCGTGGTGATGATGTCATTGCGGTGATGATGTCGTCATGGTAATGATGTCATCATGGTAATGATGTCATCATGGTAATGATGTCATCATGGTGATGGTGTGATAAGGTTGTCATGGTGATAATGCTGTCATGGTGGTGATGATGTCATCATGATGATGATGTCATCAGGGTGATGATGTCACGGTGATGGTGTCATCAGGGTGATGATGTCGTTGTGATGAGGTCAAGGAGCAAGGAGCATGGACCCCACTCAGCAAGAGCCCCTCTGCAGACAGAGCCTCCTTGTGCCTTGTGACAGTGTGGGAGGCACTGTGGGGCCAGACCTCTGAAGGAACACAGCTCCTAGAGTCACAGGCTGGGGGGTCTGGGCCTGAGCGCCCCTGCTCAGCACCCCCTAGAGCAGGGGCCTGGTGGTAGCTGGTGGGCTGCAGTGGGTGTCTGAGCTCGGTGAGGTGGTGGGGCTAGGCGAGGCCTGCAGGGGAATCAAGGCAGGCCAGTCCCGGCAAGCCAGGCAAGCTCAGGCCGAGGGCCTTCACCACGAAGCCTGGGATGCTTCCAGGAGCTGCCGCGAGGCAGGCAGTCAGGACTGAGGGAAGGGCCCGGCTCTCGAGCCTCTGGCCTGGGGCCCAGGCTGCATGCCCCGGGACGAGGCTCGGGACCTCTCTGAGCCTGGGCTTCCAGAGGCTGTGAGGTGAGAGCAGACCCTCAGGGCGGGTGAGGATGGCAGCAAATGTCATGAAGCCCCTTCCCGAGCCTGGCAGTGTCCCCCATCAGTGCAAGAGGATGATGGGGTCCCCGTCTGTAGCCACACCTTCCAGGAAACAAACTCACTCAGAAGGACAATGCAGACAGCGGAGTGCAGTTCATTACACCGGCGGGCCCAAGGCAGAGTCTCTTCTTAGCCAAGGACCCCAACCAGTCTTTGTGAAAACCTTATATACCCTAAGTGTACGTGCCCAAACCCGCCTCCCCAAATTCCCTGAAACTAGTCTGAACAAAAGAAAAGAAAGATACAATCAAGTTAACCCGTGATTCATATGCCTTGCTGCGAAGTCGCTTCAGTCGTATCCTACTCTGTGCGACCCCATAGACAGCAGCCCACCAGGCTTCCCCATCCCTGGGATTCTCCAGGCAAGAACACTGGAATGGGTTGCCATTGCCTTCTCCAATGCAGGAAAGTGAAAAGTGAAAGTGAATTTGCTCAGTTGTGTCTGACTCTTAGCCTAGGTAGTTAACAGTGGACAGTTATCAGTAGGCCTGTGGTTATACCCCAGTAAGCATAATAGAATGTGATTCTGTTCAGTTACACATAATCAGGGTATTCTTTGAGACAGGGAGATCTAGGTACGAGCCCTGGGGCTCTTCCATCTGGAGGGCCTGGTTTTCCATTGGTATGTCGTTTCCATACATGCTGGGTATAGAGCTCAAAGTCCACAGTCTGGCCCAAGATGGAGCCTGTTCTGTTTCCTCCTTCACCCAAGTAGACCACGGGACGTCCATGGCGCCTCCTGAAGCCTGGATGCTAAGGGTGTGTGAGTGCGAGTAATTCTACTGAGATGGGCCGCTTCGTTAATGTTTCAGAGGGTCTGTGATCCAGAAACAGTTGAGGATTGCTGCCGCCAATGGCTTCAGAGTGGACAGGCCTCGGTGGGCCCATCAGCCGCCAGGAGGGGTAGCCCCCTGGCTACGTGGACCTGCCTGTCTGACCTGTATGTGGTCCCGAGGAGCAGCTGGGGGCAGCCTCTCAGAAAGAGCCCTGGACCCCCGGCCTGAAGGTCTGCCTTTCCAAGTGCCACTTGCTGGGGCTGTGTGATGCAGGAGACGCCCCCATCTGAGACAGACGTCCCCATCAGTCTGCATCCTGTGGGCACCACCGCCTCGCACACTCGCCAGCTCCCTGAGTGTGAGCACGAGTGTGTATCTGGCACAGGCGGTCCCTCGAGGAGCTCTTGCTGTGAGCAGAGGTTTGTCATTACTGAGTCCTGTCTCCAGGGAGCCATGGCCGATGGAGCTGCTTACAAGCTTGTTGACTTAAAAGACAGTCACAACCTGGAAGTCGAGAGTTATGTTTAATTCAATGGGAAATTTCAGGACTTCAAGCCCAGGAGACAGCATCTCAAATGACCTTGAGAGAGCTGAGGTGGAGCAGGAATCCAGGTTAAAAGGAGTTTGTGACAACGGGCTGGTGATCTGGACATCGAAAGATTATTGTTAATTATGGAAAACCAGATATCTCAAGGAATTTAGCGCTTCTGTGTGTGAGGGAAGATGCAAGAGTCTGGACTCGCTGAAATCATTCCTTTCATACACACCTCACCTGTATGGCACCAGGACCTGTTTTCATATCCTGAGCTTCCTTTCTCAGGGCTCACCATCAGGAGTGGCTGCAGTGTGATGGGTCTTAGATAGCAAGTATTCTTCTCCTTCCTGAATTCCCTTAGGGCTCAGTAGCTCACACCAAGGGCTGCATTCTCTGATATGACAGGGACATCCTTGTTTACTGATATGGCAGGAAATATTCCATCTCAGTCCTTACTGAGTCCTGTTTCTGGGAAACTCTTGCCAGGAGAGCTGGTTATAAGGTTGCCAATTTAACAAAAAATAGTCACAACCATGTATGGATGTGAGAGTTGGATGGTGAAGAAAGCTGAGCGCCGAAGAATTGATGCTTTTGAACTGTGATGTTGGAGAAGACTCTTGAGAGTCCCTTGGACTGCAAGGAGATCCAACCAGTCCATTCTGAAGATCAGCCCTGAGATTTCTTTGGAAGGAATGATGCTAAAGCTGAAGCTCCAGTACTTTGGCCACCTCATGGGAAGAGTTGACTCATTGGAAAAGACTCTGATGCTGGGAGGGATTAGGGGCAGGAGGAGAAGGGGACGACTGAGGATGAGATGGCTGGATGGCGTCACTGACTCGATGGGCTCGTGAGTCTGAGTGAACTCTGGGAGATGGTGATGGACAGGGAGGCCTGGCATGCTGCGATTCATGGGGTCGCAAAGAGCTGGACACGACTGAGCAACTGAACTGAACTGAACTGAACTGAAACGTGGAGAATTATGTTTTGTTCGGGGAGGATTTTTAGGACTTCAAGTAGCCCTGAGAGAATGGCTCCAAGGAGGAGGGGAGGAGTCAAGTTATATGGAAGCTTTGCAGCGAGGATGAGGGGCGCTAGTGATACCGAACCTGCCTGCCAAAGCGGGAGATGTAAGAGACGTGGGTTCCGTCCCTGGGCGGGAAGGTCCCCTAGAAGAGGAAATGGCAACCCACTCCAGTATTCTTGCCTGGAGAATCCCATGGACAGAGTGGCCTGGTGGGCTACAGTCCCAAGGGTCGCACAGAGTTGGGCATGACTGCAGTGACTTAGCACAGCACAGCATAACCATGGGTGGTAAGAACATCACAACTATTTTTGTGCATTAAAGAAAGCCAGATATCTCAAGGGCTTTCCAGGGGGCGCTAGTGGTAAAGAACCCGGCTGCCAGTGCAGGAGACATAAGAGACCCAGGTTCAAGCCCTGGGTCAAGAAGATCCACTGGAGGCCAGCTCGGCAACCCACTTCAATATTCTTGCCCGGAGACTCCCATGGACAGGGAGGAGCCTGGCGGGCTACGGTCCCCAGGGTCACAAAGAGTCAGACACGACGGAAGCGATTCAGCACGCAGCAGAAATCTAAAGCTAAGGAATCCAGCACTTTTCTATGTATGGGGAGGCAAAGAGTCTGGGTTCACGGAAGTCATTCCTTCCACGTGCATCTCTGCTCTCGGAGCCAGAATCCTGCCTGTTTTCACATCCGGAGCTCCTCTGTGCTCACTGCAGGGAGTGACTGCAGCCTGATGGCTGTTGGATGGCAGGTATTGTTTTCCTTCCTGAGTACCCCTAGGGTTCAGAAGCTCACCTTCAGAGGGCCAGAATCGTAGATGGACTGTGACAGCCTTGTTCGCTGATATGTCAGGAATACTCCATTTCTCAAGGTGAAGTCAGAAAACTACCCGTGGCCGTGAGATGCGGTGGGAGCCTCCCTGACGCTTCACGGGGCATCAGGCCTCCAGACCTGCGGCCCTCAGATGAGCTTCACTGCTCTCTGACCCTCCTCCCTGGCAGATGCGAGACCTCTGTGGTGGGGGCGCCCGGTCTGGTTTATTTCTGCGTCCCGGCACCTGATGCCCCACAAGTGAGGGAGGAGAGAGCCGTCTCCAGCCCTCCCAGCTCTCCGGTCACCCCGCCACCCAGGAGCAGCCTGTGCAGGGTCCTAGGCACACGGGTTCCCCTTCCCACCCTGGGGTATTCCCTACAGAGGGAACCAGAGTACAGTTCGCTCAGATCGGTGGCTGTGAAGCTACTCCTGTTGTTAAATTTTCAAGCATTTTCCACACTGGTTGTTAAACTCAGCCATTACTGAAAGCACATCAAGTGTACTTGAGATTCATAAATTATATTTAAAATGCAGGTGACAGAGACATCTCCCCCGCTCCCGAATTCCTCTGACACCTTTCACTACCGTCTGTGTCCTCGGGGTGGGCTGCCTCCGTCGCATCTGCGTGGAGGGCACATTCTGCCGTCTGTGTCCTCGGGGTGGGCTGCCACCGTCGCGTCTGCGTGGAGGGCGCATTCTGCCGTCTGTGTCCTCGGGGTGGGCTGCCTCCGTCGCGTCTGCGTGGAGGGCGCATTCTACAGCAAGGTCCCTTGGGCGCCTCTTTCCAACTCATTCAGTAGCATCTCCTGGAAGCTTGAAACTGGAGGAGGCTTGAGGACCCGGGAGCCTGCGGTGACGGTGCAGTCAGGAGAGGCTTTCTGGAGGAGCTGAGACTCAGACCCAGGTCTGGGAACTTGGGGGGTGGGGTGGGGTTACCCGGATGGACCAAGAGGGGCCGGCATTCCAGGCAGAGGAAGAATGGGGTGAAAGCACAGATAATCCTCATTTTACAGACATCAGAGCTGAGGTTGTGCCGCTCTGCACAGCTGGGCAGGCCTGGAGCCAGGACAGGGTTCCCGTGAGTCTGGGTCCTGGGCCCAAGGCCTTTGCACAATCCCGTCCTGGACAGTGACCAGCAGGCCAATCCCCAGCTGAGCGTGTGGGACCCCTCCCATGCCTCCTTCCCAGGGGTGCTCCTGCGGGAGACGGTGCACCCCCAGAAGAGAGGGCCATCCCAGAATGTCCCTCCACCCAGTCACCGTGCCCCAGGTTTCCTTCCTGCCGGCTCAGGTGGGAGCTTGGCCAAGCCTGGCCTTGGCAGGTGCCTGGGGTGGGGGGAGGCCTGCCTCCTCCAGGGAGCCTTCAGGAGCCAGTGGCTGGGGGAACTGGGCTGGGATCAGAAAGCCTCTGGGGCCAACTGTGCTCTGTGGCAGGCAGCACGTGAGCTGAGTTGCTTCAGTCATGTCCCTCTCTGCCCCCCTAGGGACTGCAGCCTCCAGGCTCCACTGCTCTGGGATTCTCCAGGCAAGGCTACTGGAGTGGGTTGCCATATCCGCCTCTAGGGGATCTGCCGGACCCAAGGATCTAACCCATATCTCTCCTATCTCCTGCACTGGCATGCGGGTTCAACTAGCACCAGCTGGCAGACAGCTGAGGAGGAGCCCAGGATGGGGGTCCTGACTCTGCTGTGAGTGGGATTACCTTCAGTGCCAGTGGTCGGCTGCCAGGAGCAGAGTGCCTCAAGCCCTTCTCCCCTGGGAAGCAGTGGGGCCGGCTGGGGACAGTAAGACTGCACTACAGACCCCACAGCTGTCGCCAGGAGTGAGGGACAAGCTGCTTGGCCCTGCAGTGCCCACAGGCCCTGCCACTGCCCCCCTGTACTAGCGGAGGCCCCCAGGTAGGGAACACGGGGCCACCCTCATTGCACCCTTCTCCCTTTCTCAGCTTAGAACACCACGACCCCTGTCGTTCCCCCTCCCCTCTCCTCCCTCCCACGTGGCATCACCTGGGAGACCCAACCCCGGACCCACCCAAG
>SJXQ01003640.1:3887-16119 GCA_006408695.1 Aepyceros melampus | reverse complement strand
ACATATATAGAGAGTTTAATTTTATGGTCCCGCTGAAAGGGCGCGCCCCAGCCTTATTCTCCACCTTCGCATCTGTGTGCTTTGAGGCTTTGTGTGTGTTCCTTGTCTGTTTCCTCTGTGCTTTTTTCTTTTGCTTTTTGGTCTGTCACACAGGCACCCCGCAAGGCAGACCCCCCCAACCCACACACCCCCTACCGCGGTTTGTAAGGACGCCTAACGTACGGCCACACTGCGTTTCTCACTGTCATTTTCCAAGTCTTGCAGAAAACATCCTCCCTTGATGGCCAAAGCCCCCGAATCAAGGGTTCCCACGGTCCTGGATAATGCTTGCCGCAGCTTGCAGCGCATCCTCCTTGTCACGTGGTCGGTGGTTTCCCACTTTGCGCCCCCGCCCCGTAAAACACCCCCAGGGAGGGAAGGCTGGTGTCTGGTCCTGAGACCGACGACACCCAGACCCTCCGGGAAGACGGGATGGGAGATGCTGCCTAGACCGGCAGAGTCTGCAGGGGACCTGTCGGCCGTGCGGGTGGGTGTGGCACCTGAACGGTGGTGCAGCGCTTGGAGGGGCCTATGAAACATGGCGCAGGTGTCCCCAGAGAGTGGGCCCCGCCTTCGCGCCGCCACGTCTTCCTGTGCGTCCTAGACGTTCCCGTGTGTTCAGTCCGCGTGGCTCAGCCCCCTGTAGTCCTGCTGTGCACCCGGCTTCTCACCAGCGCAGCTTGGCCAGGGAGGGGGTTTCTCAGCACCTAATATATGCTTCCCTCCATGTGGCGAGCTGAGCCCGAGCCGCTGGAAACTCCTATTTTCTCACTAGTGAACGTCTTGTCAGACCAGGGGAGCCTGGAAAAAATAAAGGATGACATATTGCAACTTGTGAAAGTGAAAAGCCGCTTCTTATAAACACCTGTCATTTCCAGCCACGGGCCCCCTTCTGCCACCAGCACCTGGGGAGGGCATCCGCTAAAAGTGGTCGTCCTGGAAGCGGACACAGAGCCGGGGGTGGGACAGACCCCATGTCAGCCCGGGATGGCCCTAAGACAAGCCCTGGCAGAGGCAGCCCCTCGAGCTGGGGCCCTGAGCCCCTCACCCAGGCCAAGGTGCTGATGGGAGAGATGCTGATACCCGCTGCTGCCAGGCCGGGGAGACAGGCAGCACACAGACCATGGTAAGACTGACTCTTTGGAGAAGGTCCCCAAAGGAGGCCCCATAAACACCCCAGAGGTCAGCAGAGGCTTTCTGAGAAGGCGCTGCCAAACTTAAGCCTTGCCAGATGAGGACGTATTCCTGGAGGCCAACGAAGAGACGGGTGTGCCAGGCTGAGGGGACAGAAGTGGCCCCAGGGCTGGAGGTGGCATCCCGGGATCCACAAGCAGGCTGTTGGCTGTGCCCTGGAGCTCGTGGCTGAGGAAAGGGCGGCGCCTGCTCAGCAGGTTAGCAGCTGCTGCCCTGGGACGAAACAGTCTGTAACCTCCACCTCCCTTCACTCAGGCTGCTCCAACACAAACCGTAGACTGGAGCCTCAGACAGCAAAATGCCGAGTTCTCTTAGTGCTGGACCCTGAAGCCCCAAGATCAGAATGCTGGTCGAGCCAGGTCCCGGCAAGAAGCCCCTTCCTGCTCTCAGATGTGTGGGCTGTGTCTTCACCTGGCAGACAGAGCATCTCTCTTCTCACCTAGCCAGCTTCTTACAAGGGCACTGACCCCCTTGTGGAGGGCCTCACCCTCGCAACCTGATTACCTCCCAGAGGTCCCCTCCTACTGCATCACATGAGGGATTAGGGCATTGATTATGCATGTATGGATGTGAGAGTTGGATGGTGAAGAAGGCTGAGCACCAAAGAATTGATGCTTTTGAACTGTGGTGTTGGAGAAGACTCTTGAGAGTCCCTTGGACTGCAAGGAGATCCAACCAGTCCATTCTGAAGGAGATCAGCCCAGGCATTTCTTTGGAAGGAATGATGCTAACGCTGAAGCTCCAGTACTTTGGCCACCTCATGCGAAGAGCTGACTCATTGGAAAAGACTCTGATGCTGGGAGGGATTGGAGCAGGAGGAGAAGGGAACGACCGAGGATGAGACGGCTGGATGGCATCGCGGACTCGATGGACGTGAGTCTGAGTGAACTCCGGGAGATGGTGACGGCCAGGGAGGCCTGTTGTGCTAAGATTCATGGGGTCACAAAGAGTCGGACACGACTGAGCGACTGAACTGAACTATGAATCTGGGGACACGTTTAATCCACAGCAACCTCTAATCTTACTGCGATGACAGTAATGACTCTCACGAAGCCCCCAAACCCTGTCCACATGTGCATGCTGTGCCCTGCCTTAGTACATACTTCATGGTGCAGGTCAGAAATGAAAGCATTTCCCTCCCCACCAGGGACAGCCCATCAGAGGTCCTGGTTCTACCCGAAGCATCTCTCTGCATCTCTCCATCTCAGCGGACACCTCATGGAATTACCCAGATCAGAAAACAGCCCGAGACTAGAAGGTGGTAGTTACCAATGGCCCTGGGACACAGTGTACGCCTGGCCTGTGCCAGGCTGACTGGATACGTGTCACCCTGACCCACGCCCTCTACCCTCACCTCTCACCTGAGTGAACACAGCTTCCCAATCAGGTTTCTGGTCCCGGTCTTGCCTTGGGGCAGGTCATTTCCCACCTGATGCTTTGTGGCCACCGTCAGATCGTGTCAACGTCCCAACAGCACTTTCTATGGCAGGCACTCTGCCCCCTCCCGTAAGTCACAGCTATGCCGCCTTCCTTCGGCACAAGTCCTGAGCTTTTACACACACTCTCCTCCCTCCCAGGGCCGGGGCCTGCTATTTCTTCTCCAGGTGGAGCCCCACTCTCCCTTCTCGGTTCAGCTCTGAAGTTCCCATCTCAGACAGTCCAGTTCAGTTGTTCAGTCATGTCTAATTCTTCGTGACCCCATGGACTGCAGCACGCCAGGCCTCCCTGTCCATCACCAACTCCCAGAGTTTACTCAAACTCTCAGACAGGGCCTCTGCTGACTCCAGGAATTTCCCCACCCATACCCAGAGGTCATCATGCCTGCCTGTATGTCACACATTCTTCTCTTTTCTTTCTTCCCCCAAATCAAATTTTCACTTTTATTTGGGGATGTTTTGTATTTTCTCTCTTCTGTTATTTTTAAGAATTCATTTTATTGAAGTATGATTGATTTATTGTTGTTGAGTTGCTCATTCGTGTCCGACTCTGCAACTCCATGGACTGCAGCACACCAGGCTTCCCTGCCCTTCGCCATCTCCCGGTGTTTGCTAAAACTCATGTCCATTGAGTCAGTGATGCCATGCAACCACCTCAGCCTCTGTCATCCCCTTCTCCTCCTGCCTTCAATCTTTCCCACCATCAGGATCTTTTCCAGTGAGTCTTCTCTTCGCATCAGGTGGCCAAAGTATTGGAGCTTTAGCTTCAGCATCAGTCCTTCCAGTGAATATTCAGGATTGATTTCCCTTAGGATTTTTAGGTGATTTATAATGTGGTGTTAATTTCTGCTGTGCAGCAAAGTGATTCAGTTATAATCATATGTACATTCTTTTCCACATTCGTCTCCATCATGGTTTATCACAGGATGTTGCATAGAGTTCTCTAGCACATTCTTCTTGTCTGTTTACTGACACTTTCCCTCCGAGGGGGCTGGCAGTTTTACAACAGTGCTCTGTGACCCAGGGTGCCGCTGGAGTATTTGATAACGAGACTGGAGCCCAAAGCTTTCCCAGGTATCAGTGCTTTCAGAGCAGCCCAGCCCAACAGACTTTCTGCAGAATGTTCTGTACCCTCTGTCCAGTGCGACAGCTGCTGACGTTTGAAGTGTGACTGGTGTGACTAAGGAGTTAAGTTTTCGTTAAAGTTAAGTTTAAGCAGCTACATGTGACAAGCAGCTTCCAGTTAGACGGCACAAACCTAGATTAGACGCTTCTGCGGCCCTGACCGTGGAGACTGCACCCCTCAGTGGGCCTAGGTCCTGTCATTCTGCCTAGTGGAGTGCGATTGGGCGCCCAGTATGGAGGGTCATTCAGAGCATGCACTGAGCCCCCATCTGTGCCTGGCACTGTCCTGGGTGCCGAGGTTTGCAAGGCCAGCCCCTGTGCCCCAGAGCTCATGCCCACCTCTTCAGCCTCAGTGGCCCCAGATTCTAAGGAGCTGTCCACCCCAAAGCCCCAAGCCAAGTCCAGTCCCGTTTTTCATGCCAGCCTTGGTGTCTGACACTGGCACCAACCTTCCTGAACCAGCCTCAGCCTGGGCCTGTGTCGGGAGCCCTGGGATGCAGGGGGCAGGGCTGGACCCTTCTCCCAGGGTAGCTTGCCTCCTAAGCCACTGCAGTCTGAACCCAGAGCTGCCAAACTCACTGCTTTGAATGAGAGGAGAGAGGCCGCCAGGCAAGTCGCACTGCCCATCCCAGGGCTTGGCTCAGACGGGACGCGTGTCACCACCAGTCCTGCTCGTTGGCCAGAGGTGGGCACAGGACTCCATCCAATTGCAAAGGTGTCTGGGGACATAGCACCCATGTGTTGAGAAGCCAGCCAGCACGATTGGTGGGCACTCCCAGCTCTGCAGCCCAGGCTCTCCAAGACCCTCTTGTCCCCACAGTCAACACCACCGCTCCCCACGCCTTTGGTGGCTCTTGGCAGGAAGCCCCCAGCTGCCCCTGTCACTGTGCTCTTGGCGCCTGAGGCTTGCTGCCCTCATTCGTTGGTGCCCATCTGCCCGCCTCACCACATGGACTCCAGCCCCTCCCAGTCTTTGCCATGTTCTGTGTCCCCTCCTGAAGGCGCTTTACCCACAAGTCACTGTGTCCGGCCCGTGACCTGCTGCCCCCAGCACAGGCGATTGGACCAAGGGTGGCCCCTGAGCCCCTGGACTCCTTGCTGACCCCACGCGGCGTCTCCCCCCAACCCCTAGCCTGAGAGGCTTCGTTCCGCATGGACATGGGCCACCCAGGCACCACCGTCTCAGGGAGCTGGACTATGAGATGCATGAGTCAAGGGAGGTGGAAAAAAGCAGGCGCCAACCCCCAGAGCACAAGCCAGCAGGACCCACACGGTAGAGAGAGGGCACATGGGAAAGTCGGTCAGGAGAGCGAGAGAGGAAGCAGGAAGGAGAGAGAACTGGAGGGGCCATCACCAGCAGGAGGGGCACCGGGAGTGGCCCTGTGGGTGGCTTGGAGCTGTTTAAGCCCACCTGCCCCGCTCTAGGTTCTGGGCCAGCTGAGAAAAAACAGGAGACGGATGAGGAAACAGGGACTGTATCATTTTCCTTGGTGCATCAGACCCCAGAGCCCCAGTCCAAAGCTTCCAGAACAGCTGAGTTGGAAGATGTTGTTCAGTGTGTTTTAGATCAGAAAAGTCTGCAAGGATGGTCCACCTCTTTCCCCAGCTGCCGCTGAACATGGATTTCCACCAGGTGACAGCCGGTGGTGAAAGCTGCACCCCCGCCGGCCAGTGCAATGGGAGGAGACTGCCCATGAGCCCATCTCCCCGGGCAAGCAGAAGAAGAATGGGCTCCAGGCTCATGCCGAAAACCCAGGTCTGTGGCCTGGCCCAGGCATGGTTCCCACAAGAGGTGGAGAAGTGAATCAGCGTAACATTGATTTCCAGCTCTTGCTCTCTGCCTCTCCCTGTTCTGAGCACCTGGGGTCCTTACGATAGTACTGTGAGATCCTTCTTAATCCCCACTCTACAGATGGGGAAACTGAGGCATGGGGAAAGGTGACCCATTTGGGAATGTCAGACAAAAGATCTAAAGCTTGCCCTCTGCATTGGGATAAGGGGCATTGTCCCACGGGTGCCTGCCTGAGCAAGCCTGCCCCGAGGCCCCTGGGCAGAGCTTGGACTCAGGTCATTCGAAGACCAGACCAGCAGCTCCCTGACCTCACCGTCCAGAGAATCGTCTGTTTGTGCGGACAGTCAGGGACACTCCCCGCTGTGCCAGTGATGGCAGTGGCCAGTTGTGTCCTGCACGGGGAGGACTTTGTCCCAGGCCAGGAGGCCGGGCCCTGTGGTACTGAGGTCACTTCCGGTCACACTTAGCTCATGAGGCTCCCTAGATGGCCCACTGGCCCCAGGGGCGTGGAGGTACCCTGATAGTCAGGCTTCAGGGCCAGCCCTGCCTCTCCTCCCAACCCCACTGCGTTCACCTGTCCCCAGGCCTCCTCCAAGGCTGCCACCCTCCTTTCCAGACCCCTCCTCTACATGGTCTCCACCCTTGTCATTGCCCCTCTAGAGGGAAGCCTGTCTACTATGCAGGTGAAAGCTGGGTCATTCCAGAAGTCAGTTTCCCTCCACCCTGGACCCCTGGTCTCCCCCTCCCCAACCCCCACCTTCCAGAGTGGAAGAAAGCCTGGTGTCGGGTAAGTCATCACCAGGGCTGAGTGATCACAAACTGGCCCGGTTCCCAGCCCACGGGCTGAGACGGCGCTTTCCCAAGTGTAAGAATACTTCTGAGAAGTTAAATGAGGGAGATCAGCGCCTCCCCGGTGACTGCCAGGCTGCAGGCTGCTACGGAGCCAGCTTTCATGAATAATGGAAGCTTCCTTTTCTCCTGCCTGCAGCCTGAGTCCTGTGAACCTTCCTCAGCAGCACGTCGTTTCTGAGCACTCCACACAGCAGGTGCTGCCTCCGAAGCGTGCCTCCCGCCTCCAGTGCCCCAAATACCTCCCTCACCTGATGCCCACACACCACGCCATTCTTACAGTTTGTCCCCTGCTCAGGGGTCTGTAGCAGCTGGTCTGCAGTGCAAGCTGGACTGTGCCCGCCCCTGCCTGGAGACCTCACCACGGGGACTGCTGTGGCCTGTCCTCCGATTCCTTCATGGGTACCATCTGGCCACTGATTCCCTCTCCAGACTCTTCTTTATCCCTCCCTGTCTGGCACCCTTGTTTCTTGACCGGCATCTTCTCATCTCCCTCCCAAACTCATGTCCACCGAGTCGGTGATGCCATCCCACCATCTCACCCTCTGTCGCCCCCTTCTCCTCCTGCCTTCAATCTTTCCCAGCATCAGGGTCTTTTCCAGCATGAGTTGGCTTTTCGCATCAAGTGGCCAAAGTATTGGAGCTTCAGCTTCAGCATCAGTCCTTCCAATGAGGAAACTGAGGCTCAGAGAAGTTAAGTAAATGGCCCAAGAGCATGCATTATTAACTGACAGGCTAGGATTCAGACCAAAGCCCACGTGTGCTTCCTCTGGAATTGTCATGTACGATTGCATGTCAGGGGTGGGGCTAGGAGTTTCATTAATACACCCTTTATCATCTAACTTAACTAGCACCCATTATATAAATGAGCAAACTGAGGCTTAGAAACACTAAGTAACTCACCTACAGTCACATGACTGCTTAGCAGAGGCGCTGGGATTGCAGCCCAGGACTACCAAGCTCTAAACCCATGCACTCCCCAGGGCCCAGGACCCTGCTTCCTCCTTAACTCTCTCACAAGAGGCTCAAATTCAGCAATACTGAGCGATGTCTGTTATGTGATCATTTCATGATAAAGAGCCCACGGGAAGACTACTTATTGGCACAAGGTTTGAAGTGAATCATTGTCTTGTGTGAAGATGGGACAACTTAGGGATTCCCCTGATGGAACAGCAGATAAGAATCTGCCCACCACTGCAGGGGACACGGGTTCCATCCCTGGCCTGGGAAGATCCCACGTGCTGTGGGCAGCTGAGCCCGTGCATCACAACTGCTGAGCCTGTTGCTCTAGGTCCCGGGAGACACAACTACGCGGAGCCCACGTGCCCAGAGCCCGTGCTCCACAGCAAGAGACACCACCACCGTGAGAAGCCCACGCACCTCAGCAAGGAGTAGTCCCTGCTCACTGCAGCTAGAGACAAGCCCACAAAAAGCAAAGAGGACCCAGCACAGCCAGAAATAAACAAATCTTTTAAAAGATGCACAACTCACGGTGGCTGCGGTTTAGTCACTAACTTGTGTCCGACTCCTGCGATGCCGTGGACTGCAGCCCGCCAGGCTCCTCTGCCCGTGGGATTTTCCAAGCAAGAATACTGGAGTGGGTTGTCATTTCCTTCTCCAGGGGATCTTCCTCACCCATGAATCGACCCTGCGTCTCCTGCATTGCAGATGGATTCTTTACCGACTGAGCAATCAGGGAAGCTTGTTACCCACCAAAGACGAGGCCTGAATGGACGTGTGTGGAGTGGATGCGAATTCAATCAATCGCATTCATCGCAGCCCAGAATCAGTGATGGCGGCAGTACAGAGGACCTTGGGACCAGTCTGACGTACGGGGATATGTTTAGGGTTTAGGGCACAAGGGCACCCATACCTTTACTTTGTCACTGGTAGATTGGGTGGTCAGAAATCCATGCATGTGTCAATCTGTGGTTGAAATTTATTTTAGTAGTAAAATACAACGTGGTGGCTGTGGTTGAAGTGATTTAGTCCATGTATTGGGCAAAAGCGTATGAGGTTCTGTGGTCAATGTGGTGAGAATATGGAGGTATTTAACAGGTGTTTCCCCTGTGTCCCAGCCCCTTCTCTGGACTCCAAGCTGACAAAGACTGCGACCAACCCCCATTTTATGGACCAAGGCCTCCCTCACCCCAGTGCTGCACACACATGGCTAGACTTCCACTGAAGGATGGGCTAGAGGCCAAGGGATGAGCATCACTCTGCAGCCCGGGTTAGTGGAGATGCTGGGCAGAGTGGACTATCTTCGGACACCCCCATTCAAAGCGTCCCAGGCTGTCACTGCCTCTGGACATTCCCCAGCAAACGGCTGCCCCACAGCCCCTTCCTCTTCCCTGCTGGCTGCCCTGCCCTCTGATTGTCTGCATCTCCCCTTCCAGGTGCCCCAAATGCAGCTGCCCTCGCGTTCCTGCAAAGAGCAAGTTGGGCTCTCTTTGCTTTTCCGCCTCAGCGCCCCCTCCGCATTGATAGGCAGTGAGTCTTCAAAACCAAAATTACCTTTCAAGGAGGCTACTGAGGTTCCGAGCAGCTTGAAGACTTGCCAAGGTCATACAGGTGTCAGACTGGGTTTCTAGAGACGGTTGTCATCACTCTCAGATTTATGCTTTCTCCAAACACCAAGCCACCACATTAACTTGATGGACCAGTGTTTGCAAAGGCACCAAGCAGAGTGGGAGAATGACAAGCTTAGGACCAGTTGGGAGGTGTTTTTTTTCCTACTATGCTGCATGCATGAAGGAGGCAGAAGCAGTGCGTGTAAGTGGTTGTGGGTTTTGGGGGGAGATGGACTGACACTTTATTTTTCCTTTCAACATTATAAGACTGTTACCACTTTTTTTTGGCTTCCATTATTTTGGGTAAGTAGTTATCTGTAAGTCTTACTGTTTTTTTTTTAATAAATTTATTAATTTTATTATTATTAGTTTTTGGACATGGCACATGGCTTATGAGATCCTAGCTCCCCAACCATGGATCAGATCCATGCCTTCAGCAGCGAGAGCACAGAGTTCTAACTACTGGACCACTGGGGATTCCCTGTAAGTCGAATTGTTATTCCCCAGAATATGATGTTTGTTTTCTATGTCTATGATTTTATTTTAACAGTAAGTTTTCAGCGGCTTGGTAGGCAGCCTCTGAGAAGACCCCCAATGATCCCTGCTTCCTGGTGTTCCCACCATGTATGGTCGCCTCCCATTGACTGTGGGCTGGGCCTCCTGACTTGCTTCCGATAGAACACAGTGGAGTTCCTGGACTTTCACTGCTGGTGAAATGCGTGGCTTCTGTCTCGGGGGCTCTGGGGCAAGTCAGCTGCCGTGTTGTGAGTGGCCCTGTGCAGGCCTGGCATCCGTGAGGAATGTGGCCTTTGAGAAGACATTGGAGTGACATGGAAACAGGTTCAAACCAGCACGTCAAAGCTTACCCCCAGCCAACAGCCTGGTTGCAACTTTGCGAGAGACCTTAAACCGGAGGCGCCTGGTTGGGCTGTGCTAGATTGCTAACCCCTCAACATGGTGAGAGAAGGAATGAAAGTTGGTTTTTTTTTTTTTTTTTTTTAATTTTTTGGCCACTGGGCATGTGGCATGGCCACTTAGTTCCTTGACCAGGGATCAAACCCATACCCCTTGCACTGGAAGCACAGAGTCTTAACCACTGAATGGCCAGGGAAATCGCACTGCAAGTTGTTTAAACTACTAGGCATCAGGGTCATTTTCTACGAAGCGATACATGATCCATGTGAGAGCTCTGTGGGTTTTCAGCCTTGGTGACTCAACCACATCCTAACGTGGGATTGGATTTCTCACTGCTGTTCCCCACAGGGGACCTCTGCTCTCTCTGGGCCTCAGAATTTAGGAAGACTGTGTCAAAAGTGCCATGGAGTAATGATAACCCTATATGCGGGACAGCAAAAGAGACATAGATATAAAGAACAGACATTTGGACTCTGTGGAGGAAGGGGAGGGTGGGATAATCTGAGAGAATAGCATTGAAACATGTATATTACCATATGTGAAATGGATCGCCAGTCCAGGTTCGATGTACTGCCAAGCCGGTGCACTGGGACGACCTGAGGGATGGGATGGGGAGGGAGGCGGGAAGGGGGCTCAGGATGGGGGACACATGTGCACCCATGGTTGATTCATGTCAATGTGTGGCAAAAACCACCACAGTATTGTAAAGTAGCCTCAAATTTTAGCCTCCAATTAAAATAAATAGATTAATTTTTTTTAAAGTGCCATGGAAATGTAGCTTACCTGAGGATATACATAGCCTGTAACTATATTTACTTCCTCAAGAGATATATTAGTGGAGGAATCTGGAAGACGTCTGGGGTCACTAACCCCATACGGTAGCCCTTCACAGTATCAAAACTAGGTCAGGAGCTTCTACAAAGCGTGGCGACTCAGGGATTACCTGGTGGCCCAGTGGTAAAGAACCCACCTCCCAATGCAGGAGACATGGGTTTGATCCCTGGTCCAGGAAGATTCCACCTGCTTCCAAGCAACTAAGCCCATGCACCGCAATTACTGGGCTCATGTTTTAGAGCCCGTGTTCCACAAGAGAAGCCACCGGAATGAGGGGCCTGGGCACTGCAACTGGAGGGTAGCCCCTGCTTGCCACCACTAGAGAGACATCCTTGCAGCCGTGAAAACTCAGTTCAGGAGCTCAGTCATGTCTAACTCTTTCTGACCCCACAGACTGCAGCATGCCAGTCTTCCCTGTTTATCACCAACTCCCAGAGCTTACTCAAATTCATGTCCATCCATGGTTGATGCCATCCAACCATCTCATCCCTGTCATCCCCTTCTCCTCCTGCCCTCAGTCTTTCCCAGCATCAGGGTCTTTTCCAAAGTGACTCAGTGATTTTCCAATGAGACTCAGAGATTTCCAATGAAGACTCAGTGCAGCCAAAAATAAATAATAGAGCCCGTGTTCCACAAGAGAAGCCACCGGAATGAGGGGCCTGGGCACTGCAACTGGAGGGTAGCCCCTGCTTGCCACCACTAGAGAGACATCCTTGCAGCCGTGAAAACTCAGTTCAGGAGCTCAGTCATGTCTAACTCTTTCTGACCCCACAGACTGCAGCATGCCAGTCTTCCCTGTTTATCACCAACTCCCAGAGCTTACTCAAATTCATGTCCATCCATGGTTGATGCCATCCAACCATCTCATCCTCTGTCATCCCCTTCTCCTCCTGCCCTCAGTCTTTCCCAGCATCAGGGTCTTTTCCAAAGTGACTCAGTGATTTTCCAATGAGACTCAGAGATTTCCAATGAAGACTCAGTGCAGCCAAAAATAAATAATAAAGTAAATAAAATTATTAAACAAATAAAATCATGCTTGTTGTTGTAAAATGACCACCTTGGACACTGGGCAGGGCAGTACACGACTGGAGTGTCTCTAGCAGAGTGTGGCTGGGAAAGGAGGCCAGGAAGGGCAGCAGGGCCAGCAAGCCCACTGGCGAGTTGGTCTGCCTTTGGCCCATTGCCTAGAACAGAACTGAGTCGGGCGTTGAAGCACAGCAATGAATAAGACATACTCCGTTTCTATCTTCAAGGAGTTTCTGTGCAAGCGGCAAGCGAATGATGTGAGTTCAATTCAGTTCAGTCGCTCAGTCATGTCCAACTCTTTGCGACCCCATGAATCGCAGCATGCCAGGCCTCCCTGTCCATCACCATCTCCTGGAGTTCACTCAGACTCACGTCCATCGAGTCAGTGATGCCATCCAGCCATCTCATCCTCGGTCGTCCCCTTCTCCTGCTGCCCTCAATCCCTCCCAGCA
>SJXQ01003639.1:0-11654 GCA_006408695.1 Aepyceros melampus | reverse complement strand
TCTGCCATAAGGGTGGTGTCATCTGCATATCTGAGGTTATTGATATTTCTCCCAGCAATCTTGATTCCAGCTTGTGTAATTTCTAGGATATCTATATTAGTAACATTTACCATACTATCTAGGTCTTCCCAGTGGCACTAGTGGTAAAGAATCTGCATTTCAATGCAGGAGATGTAAGAGACACAGGTTCGCTCCATGTGTCAGAAAGATCCCTGGAGAAGGAAATGGCAACTCACTCCAGTGTTCTTGCCTGGAGAATCCCATGGGCAGAAGAGTCTGCTGGGCTACGGTCCATAAAGTTGCAGAGTCGGACACGATTGAAGCGACTTAGCACGCATGCACCATGCAATATAGCCTGAGGAGATTTATTACTCATTTGACAATACTTCCCATGCAATTCAACATACCAAATGAACTTAATTAGTTTAATATCTCTCTTTGGGATGTTTCAGGGGCCCTCTGAAGCATCCCAAAATTAGCTAGAAATCAGAAGAACTTTAATTAAAATTTGATATTTGGGAAGCTTGTCAAAAAGTTTTAAAACACTTGGTTAAATAAGATCAGTCATTATGAGACAATACTAATTTCTTAATCAAATTAACCAGAGATCTCAAATCACTTAAAAGCAAAGAGATTCATATAATCTGTTATAAAAAATGGCATTCAGAAAACTTCTCTCTGAGCAGAAAGAAAAAGGCAAATCCAAGTCTTAGCTTATTCCCAACAAGATTTGTTTACCCAGCTAAACTCAGTCCAGTCTCAGGAAATCCTGATCATGCATAACTCTTTTCACTGTTTATTCCTCACACTTTCTTTTACTGAAAACGTGTATTTTAGTTTTCTTAAAGTTTTCCACATTGAGTTACTTTTCTTGTTGACATATTCGCAACAGATAGAATAGTCTTATTTNTACTCCTTTTCCTATTTGGAACCAGTCTGTTGTTCCATGTCCAGTTCTAACTGTTGCTTCCTGACCTGCATACAGATTTCTCAAGAGGCAGGTCAGGTGGTCTGGTATTCCCATCTCTTTCAGAATTTTCCACAGTTTACTGTGATCCACACAGTCAAAGGCTTTGGCATAGTCAATAAAGCAGAAATAGATGTTTTTCTGGAACTCTCTTGCTTTTTCCATGATCCAGCGGATGTTGGCAATTTGATCTCTGGTTCCTCTGCCTTTTCTAAAACCAGCTTGAACATCAGGGAGTTCACGGTTCACATATTGCTGAAGTCTGGCTTGGAGAATTTTGAGCATTACTTTACTAGCATGTGAGATGAGTGCAATTGTGCGGTAGTTGGAGCATTCTTTGGCATTGCCTTTCTTTGGAATTGGGATGAAAACTGACCTTTTCCAGTCCTGTGGCCACTGCTGAGTTTTCCAGATTTGCTGGCAAATTGAGTGCAGCACTTTCACAGCATCATCTTTCAGGATTTGAAACAGCTCAACGGGAATTCCATCACCTCCACTAGCTTTGTTCGTAGTGATGCTTTCTAAGGCCCACTTGACTTCACATTCCAAGATGTCTGGCTCTAGATTAGTCAACACATCATCATGATTATCTGGGTCATGAAGATCTTTTTTGTACAGTTCTTCTGTGTATTCTTGCCACCTCTTCTTAATATCTTCTGCTTCTGTTAGGTCCAGACCATTTCTGTCCTTTATCGAGCCCATCTTTGCATGAAATGTTCCCTTGGGCCAATTAAATTACAGCTCATTTACAAATTAACCTCAGCAATATCATCCAAAGACAAAGACCCACTGAGACATACATAAACCAGACAGAGATCTCATAGTTTACCTCTTGAGATTTAAAATGTTTCTTTATCTTTTTTAAAACTCGACTTGAAGTTCTACTGATTTGCCCAAGGCTGAAGTCTCAGGCAAAAGAGGACTGTGTTTTCCAAGGATATGATAACAGTTAACTTCAAACTTTCTCCTAGGCATATTTTTGTTTAACAAGCTAGTTTTCTCTAATTGTACATGCAAGAAGAATCAGTTTTATAATTTCAAAAAGATTTCATTTTAACTAATTTTCTCCAGAGTCTTAATATCATGGCCATACTGTGTTTTTTCCCCTGTGGTCATGGTATCATAGCCAAAATTTAAACAATATTTGCTCAAATTGTCCCTGATAACAAGGGCAGACTGGTCCCCAGCATGGATTGTTCCTCCCGAGAGGTGGGTCCATTTTCCCATCTTGTGGTAACAAAGATATGATATTTTTAGGCCATTTTTCTTTGTCAGTGGATCGTAAATATAGGTTGACCAGTCATATAAAGTTTTTCCCAAAATGTTCCCAGATTGGGTGTGGAACCTTAGAGGAAGCACTTCACATTTTAGCTTGAGCAGTTTGTACCAGATATCTGCACACTCAAATCAATCTGCATGCTCAAACTAACGTAACCAAACCAAACCAGAACCTAACCAGCCAGAAGTCACACTCCAAATAAAACAAATGGCAAAAGCCAAATGGCAAAAAATTCCCCAGGAGGGTAACAAAGAGATGCCCAGAAGTCAAAAGTCAAATGGCATAAATACCCCAAAGGTGACTTCCCAGTCCCACTGGACCTGGCAGAGTCAATGCTAGTGGCCTTTTTTAGTTCTGATATAGTTTCAGGCAATTTCTTACTGGTTTCTTGGAAAGAAGTTACTCTATCCTTTCCTCTTTTAGAACTTTCTAGATACCAAGGTAAGCATTCCTTCAGTCTGTCTGCTTTTACAGCCAGCTTTTTCTAACTATATGTGCAAAAATATCAATTTTGGAATATCAAAAGAACCTCAGTTTGGACATTTTAGGTTGCTGCTACTGCTGCTAAGTCACTTCAGTTGTGTCCAACTCTGTGCAACCCCACAGACAGCAGCCCACCAGGCTTCCCCATCCCTGGGATTCTCCAGGCAAGAACACTGGAGTGGGTTGCCATTTCCTTCTCCCATGCATGAAAGTGAAAAGTGAAAGTGAAGTTGCTCAGTCGTGTCTGACTCTTAGCGACTCCATGGATTGCAACCTACCAGGCTCCTCCGCTCATGGGATTTTCCAGGCAAGAGTACTGGAGTGGGGTGCCATTTTAGGTTGAGATCTCCTTTAGTGTAATTTCCCCAATTAAGCAGGTACCTGCAAGTATAAGTTTTGTACGTGCATAACCCTGACTGGAGTGTTAGGGCTGCTTTCTGATACGCCCTGTTTCTGTGTTTGAGAAGCTCTATTCCCCATTTTAAGTTGAATTTGTCATGGATGAAATTCACTCTTCACTTTTATCCTGACAAATTTTATTAAGGCACCCGAACTGAGGAAAAGCATCAGATCAGCCTCTTCCCTAACTACTCAGCAAAGACCACTCGGACTCCTACAAATGAGCAACCTTGGTCTTTTTCAACTGATTCCCCTCCCCACTACCTTTCCACTGGGTGAGTATTCCCTGGTATCTTTCCAACCAGCCCCCCACCAGTATCTTTCAACTGGGAAGGTATTCCTCAATATCTTTCAATTAAGCCCCACTCAGTGTCTATACCATGAGTGGGTATGCCCTGGTATATTTCAACTGAGCCTGCCCCCTAGTGTCTTCCACCTGGAAGGGGGCAGATAACCTGCTCCACAATCAAATAAAATTCAGGATCATCAACCAATATGGGAGATCTGAGAACCAGGAGAGACATAACTAAATTCACCTGGACTCCCTGAGGAGGTAGATAAGTGCAAAGGGACGCTGCTGATATCAAAGTTCGGTCCCTCATAGAGCCCAAGCAAATTAGGAAATTTGCAAATTAGAAAAGTCCACTCTGAGTCACTTCATTAGTCACCATAACTGTCGACTAAAAAAAGATGCACAATATGAGAGCTTCGAGTTAAGTTTTATTCGTATCAAAATGAGGACTGCAGCCTGGGAGATAGCACCTCCGATAGCTCTGAGAAATTCCAAAGAGGTCATGGGGAAACAGTGTCAGACTTTGTTTTTTGGGGCTCCAAAATCACTGCAGATGGTGACTGCAGCCATGAAATTAAAAGGCGCTTACTCCTTGGAAGAAAAGTTATGACCAACCTAGATAGTATATTCAAAAGCAGAGACATTACTTTGCCGACTAAGGTCCGTCTAGTCAAGGCTATGGTTTTTCCTGTGGTCATGTATGGATGTGAGAGTTGGACTGTGAAGAAGGCTGAGCGCCGAAGAATTGATGCTTTTGAACTGTGGTGTTGGAGAAGACTCTTGAGAGTCCCTTGGACTGCAAGGAGATCCAACCAGTCCATTCTGAAGGAGATCAACCCTGGGATTTCTTTGGAAGGAATGATGCTAAAACTGAAGCTCCAGTACTTTGGGCACCTTATGCGAAGAGTTGACTCATTGGAAAAGACCCTGATGCTGGGAGGGATTGGGGGCAGGAGGAGAAAGGGACGACCGAGGATGAGATGGCTGGATGGCATCATGGACTCAATGGACGTGAGTCTGAGTGAACTCCGGGAGTTGGTGATGGACAGGGAGGCCTGGCGTGCTGTGATTCATGGGGTCGCAAAGAGTCAGACGTGACTGCGCGACTGAACTGAACTGAACATGGGGAAAAGTCAATGTATATGATTTTGATGAAGAGAGAGTTCAATGTAATCAAACACTTATTTTACCAAAGGTTTTCTGCTAGTCACAAGGGACTGATGTCATCATGAAGGGATGAAAGGATTGATGTTATCATGAAGGGATGAAGGGATTTAGTGCTTTATGAGATATGAGGAGATGTAAGGATTGGGATCATGAACCGTTCCTGAAAATATCTATCTAAAGACCTGTCCCTGGGTCACAAAGTGTTCTCCACCCTGAATTCCCTTCAGGGTGTGTTGAAGATCAACAGCTGCAGCAGCACAGGATTAAGTCCCCTCAGAGGGATACAGCAAATGCCCTCCGCAAGTGCCAATATGTAGCTGAGAGTACACTGAAAGGTAAAGAAACTAGAATAGCCAAAACAATTTTGAAAAAGAAAAACAAAGATATAGGATTCACATTAACCAATTTTTGTAGAATTTTTTAAATTTAGTTTTTTATTTGTGGTAATATTTAGCACTGTAACCATTTTTAAATGTACTGTTAAAGATGCTATGAAAGTGCTGCACTCAATATGCTGGCAAATGTGGAAAACTCAGCAGTGGCCACAGGACTGGAAAAGGTCAGTTTTCATTCCAATCTCAAAGAAAGGCAATGCCAAAGAATGCTCAAACTACCGTACAATTGCACTCATCTCACATGCTAGTAAAATAATGCTCAAAATTCTCCAAGCCAGGCTTCAGCAAGTTCTCGCAAACCGTGAACTTTCAGATGTTCAAGCTGGATTTAGAAAAGGCAGAAGAACCAGAGATCAAATTGCCAACATCCATTGAATCATTGAAAAAGCAAGAGAGTTCCAGAAAGACATCTATTTCTGCTTTATTGACTATGCCAAAGCCTTTGACTGTGTGGATCACAGCAAACTGTGGAAAACTCTTAAAAAGATGGGAATACCAGACCATCTGACCTGCCTCCTGAGAAATCTGTATGCAGGTCAAGAAGCAACAGTTAGAACTAGACAGGGAATAACAGACTGGTTCCAAATCAGGAAAGGAATATGTCAAAGTTGTATATTGTCACCCTGCTTATTTAACTTATATGCAGAGTACATCATGAGAAATGCTGGGCTGGATGAAGCAAAAGCTGAAATCAAGATTGCCAGGAGAAATATCAGTCACCTCAGATATGCAGATGACACCACTGTTATGGCAGAAAGCAAAGAACTTAAGAGCCTCTTGATAAAGTGAAAGAGAGAGTGAAAAAGCTGGCTTCAAACTCAACATTCAGAAAACTAAGATCATGGCATCCACTCACATTACTTCATGGCAAATAAATGGGGAAACAGTGGAAACAGTGTCAGACTTTATGTTTTGGGGCTCCAAAATCATTGCAGATGGTGACTGCAGCCATGAAATTAAAAGACACTTACTCCTTGGAAGAAAAGCTATGACCAGCCTAGACAGCATATTAAAAAGCAGAGGCATTACTTTGCCAACAAAGGTCTGTCTAGTCAAGGCTATGTTTTTCCAGTAGTCATGTATGGATGTGAGATTTGGACTATAAGGTTGACCGCCGAAGAATTGATGCTTTTGAACCTTGGTGTTGGAGAAGACTCCTGAGAGTCCCTTGGACTGCAAGGAGATCCAACCAGTCCATCCTAAAGGAAATCAGTCCTGAATATTCATTGGAAGAACTGATGCTGAAGCTGAAACTCCAATATTTTGGCCACTTGATAGAAAGAACTGACTCATTGAGAAAGTCCCTGATGCTGGGAAATATTAAAGGCGGGAGAAGGGGACAACAGAGGATAAGATGGTTGGGTGGCATCACTGACATGATGGACATAAGTTTGAGTAAGCTCCAGGAGTTGGTGATGGACAGGGAAGGCTGGCATGCTGCCATCCATGGGGTCACAAAGAGTCAGACATGATTGAGTGACTGAACTGAATATTTATCACTGTAATCATTTTTAAATGCACAGTTGGTGGCACCAGGTACATTCACAGCGGTGTAATGCTAGAAATATTTATCTACTGGGTTATCCAAAAGATTCATTCTTTTCTTTTTTCCTGTAAGATGACTCTAGTAGTGCTCAGATGCCATCTAAAAAGGCATCTGAAATGCAAAACAAAAATTGCGCAGTGTATGGAGAAGGTGCTATGATATATCAAAAGTGTTTGAAAGTGGTTTGCAGGGCTTCCCTGGTGGCTCAGTAGTAAAGAATCTGCCTAATAATATAGGAGAGTCAGGTTTGATCCCTGACCAGGAGGATCCCATAAGCTGCAGAGCAGCTCAGCCCGTGCCCTACAACTATTGAACCTGTGCTCTAGGAGTTGTAACTACTGAAGCCCATATACCTTAGAGCTCATGCTTCACAATAGAAGCTACCACACCACAACTAGAGAGTAGCCCCCAGGAGCCGCAACTAGATAAAAGCTCGCACAACAAGGAAGACCCAGCACAGCCAAAAACAAATAGATAAGTAGGTAAAATTATTTTTTAAGTGGTTTGCAAAGTTTCATGCTGGAGATTTGTCACTGGACGTTGCTCGATGATAGGGTAGACCCGTTGAGGTTGATAAGGATCAAATTGAAGCAATAATTGAGAACAATCAATGTTATACCACATGGGAGATAAATTGCATACTCGAAATATGCAAATAAAGCACTGAAAATCATTTGCACCAGCTTTGTTATGTTAATCACTTTGATGTTTGGGTTCCACATAAGTTAAGTGAAAAAAACCTTCTTGACCTTATTTCCATCTCTGATTCACTACTTAAATGTAATGAAAATGTTCCATTTTTCAAACAAATAGTGACAGGTGATGAAAAGTGGATATTGTGCAATAATGTGGAATGGAAGAGATTGTGAAGTGAAAGAAATGAACCACCACCAACAGAAGATCAAAGACTGGTCTTTATCCGAAGAAGGTGATGTTGTGTTTATGGTGGGATTGGAAAGTAATCCTCTTATGAGCCCCTTCCAGAAAATCAAACAATAAATTCCAACTGCTCCCAATCAGACCAACCGAAAGCAGCACTTGATGAAAAGCCTCCGGAATTAGTCAACAAAAAAATGCATAATCTTCCATCCAAGTAATTCAAGACCGAATGTTTCTTTGATTACCAGGCAAAAATTGTTATAGCTTGCCTAGGAAGGTCTGATTCATCCCCTGTATTCACCAGACATTGCACCTTTGGATTTCCATTTATTTCAGTCTTTACAAAATTCTCTTAGTGGAAAAAATTTCAATTCCCTGAAAGACTATAAAAGGCACCAGGGTAGTTCTTTCCTCAAAAAGATAAAAAATTTTGGGAAGATGAAATTATGAAGTTGCCTGGAAAATGGCAGAAGGTAGTGGAACAACACAGTAATATGTTGTTCAATAAAGTTCTTGGTGAAAAGGAAGAATGTGTCTTTCATTTTTACCTTGAAACTGAAGGAACTTTTTGACCAACTCAATATTTCCAGAACTTTTTCATCATCCCAAACAGAAACATGTACACATTAAGTTATAGGTTCCCATTCCCCTTACCCCCAGTCCTTGGTAATCTCTATTCTTTTTTCTTTAAAATTTTTACTAATTTTTATACACTTTTTAAAGGTATTCCATTTACAGATATACAAAATATTGACCAGTTCCCCCACATTGTACAATACATCCTTGAGAATATTTCACACCCAACAGTTCGTACCTTTCACTTCCCCACACCTATAATGCCCCTCCCCCCCCAATGGTAGCCAGTTTGCTCTCTGTATCTCTGAGCCTGCTTTTTTTTATGTCATATTCACTAGTTCATTATATATTTTTTAGATTCTACGTGTAAGTGATATCACATAGTATTTATCTTTCTCTGACCTGTTTCACTTTGCATAAAGCCCTCCAAGACCAACTGTGTTTCTGCAAATGGCAAAATTTTGTTCTTTTTTATGGCTGAGTAGTATTCTATTATATGTATACATATCACATCTTCTTTATCCATTCGTCTGTTGATAGACACAATTTGATGTTTTGGCAATCGTAAATAATGCTGCTATGAAAATTTTGGTGCAAGTATCTTTACCTATGGCTGGTTCATGTTGAGGTTTGACAGAAAACAACAAAATTCTGTAAAGCAATTACCCTTCAATAAAAAAACAAAAAAGAAAAGATAATTTTTGGTTTTTTTGGATATATACCCAGAAGTGGAAATGCTGGGTCATACAGTAGTTCTATTTTCAGTTTTTTAAGAAACCTCCATAACATTTCCCACAGTGACTGCACCATTTTACATTCCCACCAACAGTGGGATGCTTCGATTTTCCCACTTCCTCACCAACATTTGTTATTTGTGTTTTGTGTGTGTGTGTTCTTCTTGATGACAGCCATTCTGGCAAATGTGAGGTGATATCTCATTGTGGTTTTGATTTGTATTTCTCTGATGATTAGCAACGGTGAGCATTTTTTCATATGGAAGTTGGCCATCTTCATTTCTTCTTTGGAAAAATGTTTACTCAGTTCTTCTGCACATTTCTAAAAATTATTTATTTTTAATTAAGGATAATTGTTTTACTTTCCATTTTTTCAATATTTATTTTTACTTAATTGCAGTGCCCGGTCTTAGTTGCAGCACTCAGGATCGATTTAGCTGAAGCATTTGAACTCTCAGCTGCAGCATGTGGGATCTAGTTCCCTGACCAGGGATGGAACCCAGAGCCCCTGCATTGGGACCTCGGAGTCTTAGCAACTGAAACAGCAGGAAAGTTTTGTCTTCCTTTTTTTCTTATCAGGTTGTTAATGAGGTAACCTCTATTCTACTTTCTGTCTCTATAAATTTACCTGTTCTGGTAACTTCTATAAGAATTATATAGAAACATATAATATTTGTCCTCTTGTGCCTGGCATATTTCACTTAACATGCTTTCTGTTAACAAGTTTTGTCTTTATTGACACATATCAATTTTTATAGCTGAGTAATATTCTATTGTGTATATACTACATTTTTCTTATTCATTCATTTTTTGATGAACATAGATCGTGTCTGCCTTTTTGGCTATTGTGAATAATGCTGCTATGAACATTTGTGTCTACATATTTGTTTGAATTCTTGCTTTAAAATTTTTTTGGATATATACCTAAAAGTGGAATTACTAAGTCATTTGGCAGTTCTATGTTTAACTTTTAGAAGAACCACTAAACTCATTTCTACAACAGCTGTAACATTTTACATTCCCACTAGCAATATACAAGGGTTCCAATTTCTCCACATCATTGCCAAAACTTATTTTCTACTTTACTGATGATAATAGCCATCCTAATGGGTGTGAAGGGCTATCTTATTGTGGTTTGGTTTGCATTTTCCTGATGACTAATGATGTTGAGCATCTTTTCATGTACTTATTGGCCATTTGTGTATCTTCTTTGAAGAAATGTATTCAAGTCCTTGGAGAAGGAAATGGCAACCCACTCCAGTATTCTTGCTTGGAGAATCCCGTGAATAGAGGAGCCTGACAGGCTACAGTCCATGGGATCGCAAGAGTTGGACATGACTTAGTGACTAAACCATCACCACCACCATTCAAGTCCTTTGCCCATTTTTGAATTAGTTTTGTTGTTGATTTAGGGGTTCTTTATGCATTCTGTATATTTAAGTTTCTGTAAATATTTTCTCCCATTCTTTGTGTTATCTTTTCAGTCTTTTGCAGTGTTCTTTGACGTACAACGGAGAAGGCAATGGCACCCCACTCCAGTACTCTTGCCTGGAAAATCCCATGGATGGAGGAGCCTGATAGGCTGAGTCCATGGGGTCGCTGAGGGTTGGACACGACTCAGTGACTTCACTTTCACTTTTCACTTTCATGCACTGGAGAAGGAAATGGCAACCCACTCCGTTGTTGTTGTATATATTTAAGTTTCTGTAAATATTTTCTCCCATTCTTTGTGTTATCTTTTCAGTCTTTTGCAGTGTTCTTTGACGTACAACGGAGAAGGCAATGGCACCCCACTCCAGTACTCTTGCCTGGAAAATCCCATGGATGGAGGAGCCTGATAGGCTGAGTCCATGGGGTCGCTGAGGGTTGGACACGACTCAGTGACTTCACTTTCACTTTTCACTTTCATGCGCTGGAGAAGGAAATGGCAACCCACTCCATTGTTGTTGTCTGGAGAATCCCAGGGACGGGGGAGCCTGGTGGGCTGCCATCTATGTGGTCGCACAGAGTCGGACACAACTGACGCAACTTAGCAGTAGCAGCAGTTGATGTACAAAAGTTTTAAATTATGACAAAATCTAATTTATCTATTTTTATCTTGTTGCCTGTGCTTTCTTTATCATATCCGACAAATCACTGACAAACCCAATGTCATGAAGATTTCCCTGTTCTCTTCTGATTTTATAGTTTTGGCTGTTAAGTTTAGATTTTTTATCCTTTTTAAAATAATATTTATTATCTATTTATTGGCTGCATTGGGTCTTTGTTGCTGAGTACAGGCTTTCTCTAGTTTCAGTGAGCAGGGGCTACTCTTTGCTGAGGTGCACAAGCTTCTCACTGCAGAGGCTTCTTCTGTTGCAGAGCACAGGCTAGTCAGCAGTTGTGGCGCACAGGCCTAGTTGTCCCAGGGCATGTAGGATCCTCCCGGACCAGGGATCAATCCCATGTCCACTGGATTGGCAGGTGGATTCCTAACCAGTGGATCACCAGGGAAGTCTGAGCTTTTTTTAAATTAATGTTTAGGTAATTTATGTATATTGTATAAGATAAGGGTCCAACTTCATTTTTTTGCATGTGCAAACTACCTGATTATAAAATGTGTCATAAAGCTACAATAGTCAAGACAGTGTGATATGGGTGAATGAATAGATACATACCAATGCAAAAGACTAAAAATTCCAGAAATAGACCCACACAAATACGGTCAGCAGATTTTTAATAGAGGTATAAAGGCATTTCAATGGAGAAAGAACAGTCTTTTCACCAAAAGGTGCTATTAAAAAAACTGGACTTCCATACGCAAAAAAAAAAAAAAAAAAACACCTTGATTTATATCTCAGTTCAGTTTCAGTTCAGTTCACTCGCGCAGTCGTGTCCGACTCTTTGCGACCCCATGAATCGCAGCACGCCAGGCCTCCCTGTCCATCACCAACTCCC
>SJXQ01003638.1:164203-247479 GCA_006408695.1 Aepyceros melampus | reverse complement strand
ACTAACTCAATGAAACTAAGCCATGCCTGCAGGGCAACCCAAGATGGGTGGGTCATGGTGGAGAGGTCTGACAGAATGTAATCCACTGAAGAAGGGAATGACAAGCCACTTCAGTATTCTTGCCTTGAGAACCCCATGAACAGTTTTGCTAAATAGGAAGGACAAATGAAGCAAGCCAGGTCTCTAAGACTTCGCTTGTCTCTCTGAATAGAAAGCCCATGCATATGAATTGAAATTTAACAAAAGCTTCATTTCATTATAAAGAAAATCAAGTAAGCCAGATATTCTGTCTACATAACACACTCTCAAACTTAATATGAAAAATATAATTCAATAAAGACAATGGATATTGGGATAGTCACACCATCACAAAAGATATATGGATGGCAAATCAGCACATGAATAGATGCCCAACATCATTCATCAAAATGCAAATTAAAACCACAATAAAACTATGCTGGAGATCTACTAAGATATCTAAGATTAAAACACTAGATTGTACCAAGTATGGCAAGGATGTGGCAGCAGAACTGTGGAGATGCCACTGCTGATAGGAATGTAAAAAAACATAAAACCACTTTGGGGAACACAGCTTGTCAAAGAGGTATACAAGCATCTACCATATTATCCTGCCATTACACTTAGAAGAGTACCATAGATTAAAAAAAAAAAAAAAAGCACACGTACCCAAAAGACTCGTACATGAATATTCATCACAGTTCTGTTTGCAATAGCCAAAAACTGGAAACAACCCAACCGTCCATCTATAAGTGAAGGGATACACTCTGTTGAGTTTACAATGGAATACGACCCAGTAAGAAAAAAATATATATANAAAAAAAAAAAAAGCACACGTACCCAAAAGACTCGTACATGAATATTCATCACAGTTCTGTTTGCAATAGCCAAAAACTGGAAACAACCCAACCGTCCATCTATAAGTGAAGGGATACACTCTGTTGAGTTTACAATGGAATACGACCCAGTAAGAAAAATATATATATATATACAGCAGTATCGGTGAATTTCAAAATAATTATGCTGAATGAAGAAGCCAGACAAAGAAAGAGTACCTATTATATGATTCTATTTATATAAGAATCTGAAAAATGTGGGTGAATCTATAGTGGCAGTCGATCAGGGTTGCCCCAGTCCTTGGGGAATAAGGAGATGTGGCAGAGAGGAATTACCGAACAACATAAGGTGACTTTAGAGATAATTGGATATGTTTGTTACTTTTATTTTAGTTATGGTTTTATTACTGTTTCATGGATATATACTCATGAAAAGTTGTCAAATTATACATTATAAATACTTGTGTATTTATAATTGCATATCATAACTATGTCTACAAAGTCTTTTTAAATTAATTTTTTAAAAAGTTACCAACTGGTCATGTATTAATGGGTTACTTCAAATAGTGTTCACAGCTCCCAAAACAGTTTATGTTGTTGTTGTTTAGTCACTAAGTTGTGTCCAACTCTTTTGTGACTTCATGGACTGTAGCCCGCCAGGTTCCTCTGTCCATGGAGTTCTCAGGGCAAGAATACTGGAATGGGTTGCCATTTCCTTCTCCAGGAGATCTTCCCAACCCAGGGATCAAACATGCATCTCCTGGCAGGCAGATTCTCTACCAATGCCAGCAGGGAAGCCCAAAATATTTTGTACATGTATCTATTTAATTTCTTACAAATGATGTTTGCTTCTGTGCCCAAAGTTTACTCAAAATAATGGTAATTTGATAATTTACTCATCACATAGTTAACTTTAGTATGCTTTAAGAACTTGCACCAAAAGTCCAATTTCTGATAATAAAAATAGAAGAAAAGCAGCCCTAAAATTTGAGCAAAATAACACATTCCACTGGAGTAAAAGCATTTTTATCCTTCCATATTACACCTTAACTCTTGAATCACAAAGTCCACACTCAGTCTAAACCCTGCTGAGTTTCCAAACTTTCTTCTGATACCCTTTTCTTTATCAATGTCACTGTTACACTCATCAACTTACTGTAAGGTGCATTTGTTCCTTGAGAGTTCTCCAACAGCAAGAGTCATTTTCTTTTTTTCTTTTTTTAATTTTTTAATTTTTTTTACTTTACAAGATTGTATTGGTTTTGCCATACATCAACATCAATCTGCCACAGGTGTACATAAGTTCCCACTCTTGAACCCCCCTTCCACCTCCCTCCCCATACCATCCCTCTGGGTTATCCCAGTGCACCAGCCCCAAGCATCTTGTATCCTGCATCAAACCTAGACTGGTGATTCATTTCTTATATGATATTATACATGTTTCAATGCCATTCTCCCAAATCATCCCACCCTCTCCCTCTCCCACAGAGTCAAAAAGTCTGTTCTGTACACCTGCGTCTCTTTTGCTGTCTCGCATACAGGGTTATCGTTACCATCTTTCTAAATTCCATATATATGTGTTAGTATACTGTGTTGGTGTTTTTCTTTCTGGCTTACTTCACTCTGTATAGTTGGCTCCAGTTTCATCCACCTCATTCAAATGTATTCTTTTTGATGGCTGAGTAATACTCCATTGTGTATATGTACCACTGACATCTAGGTTGCTTCCATGTCCTGGCTATTATAAACAGTGCTGTGATGAACACTGGGGTACATGTGTCTCTTTAAATTCTAGTTTCCTTGGTGTGTACACCCAGCAGTGGTATTGCTGGGTCATAAGGCAGTTATATTTCCGTTTTTAAAGGAATCTCCACACTGTTCTCCATAGTGGCTGTACTAGTTTGCATTCCCACCAACAGTGTAAGAGGGTTCCCTTTTCTCCACACCCTCTCCAGCATTTATTGCTTATAGACTTTTGGATCACAGCCATTCTGACTGGCGTGAAATGGTACCTCATTGTGGTTTTGATTTGCATTTCTCTGATAGTGATGTTGAGCATCTTTTCATGTGTTTTTTAGCTATCTTTATGTCTTCTTTGGAGAAATGTCTATTTAGTTCTTTGGCCCAGTTTTTGATTGGGTTGTTTATTTTTCTGGAATTGAGCTGCAGGAGTTGCTTGTATATTTTTGAGATTAGTTGTTTGTCAGATGCTTCATTTGCTAGTATTTTCTCCCATTCTGAAGGCTGTCTTTTCACCTTGCTTCTAGTTTACTTTGTTGTGCAGAAGCTTTTAATTTTAATTAGGTCCCACTTGTTTATTTTTGCTTTCATTTCCAATATTCTGGGAGGTGTGTCATAGAGGATCCTGCTGTGATATATGTCAGAGAGCATTTTGCCTATGTTCTCCTCTAGGAGTTTTATAGTTTCTGGTCTTATGTTTAGATCTTTAATCCATTTTGAGTGTATTTTTGTATATGGTGTTAGAAAGTGTTCTAGTTTCATTCTTTTACAAGTGGTTGACCAGTTTTCCTAGGCAGAGTACTCTAAAACCCAACAGTACTGGCTAACGGTTTCCAGTCATTAAGTGAGCAGGTTGTTGGCATTAGATAGAACTTCTTGAACCTCAGTTTTATTTTAAATAAGCTGATTTGAAACATAGTCATACTTCTATAAACTTCCATTTCATCATTTTAAAATATAGTATGTGTGCTAAGTCACTTCAGACTCTTTGTGACCCTATGGACTGTAGCCCACCAGCCTCCTCTGACCATGGGATTCTCCAGGCAAGAATACTGGAGACGGTTGTCATGCCCTTCTCCAGGGGGCCTCCTGCATCTCCAGCATTGTAGGTGGATTCTTATTGCTAAGCCACAAGGAAGCCCTAAAAGATAGTATTACAGTGCTGAACTCATGGCGTTTTTCTGATAATGATCATGATGGCATATGTAAAGAAATTCACATAGTGCCTGACACATGGAAAGTTTTTCAACATGTGAGTGTTCATAAAAGTTATTACTGTTATATTTGACTTATAATTTGACAAGTATTAAAAGATGTGGCATGTTATAGAATCTAAGAACCAAGAAAATTTATGCCATGGTTTCTCACTTTATGCTTTTTAGTTTTTTGTTTGTTTGTTTTTAATCAACTGTGTAAGAGCATTAAAACATACACTGGTTGAAAAGTTATCTTCATAGAACAGATTTAGAAACTTAAAAAAGAAAGTAAAAATTACACACTTTATAAACCATGAACTCAGCATTCGCCAAAGTGTACTTGGTGAAAATATAATCCTGCAAAATACTCTGTGAAAAAAAAAAAAAGAGCCTATGTTCAGATAAACATGGAGACTTGAATGTTATATGTTCCTTTGGGGAATTCCCAAAATAAATGGTATAGTAAGAGACTGGGAAGTCCTGAAGCTTAAAAAATATGTTTCACTTTGATCTAATGTTTTAAAATTGTCTTGAACATAGAACTTTTTTGTATAAATCTATGAATATTTCTTTAGGGGAAAACTGACTTTATTATAACTGCTAATTCTTTTCTGTTGAGAGATGCAAAAAGTGAAAACACTACTTTCACCTGTCAACAACCAATGGTCTTGTAAAAAGACTTTTGGAGTCTGGTATGAAGTCCCTTAAGCCTCTGTCACAGTGGCAGCTGTCTGCTACCTCAGCGTCGTCCTTGCTTGGCTACCAAAGCAATTCCTCAGGGATGTCTACGCTCCTACATTCTTTTCACTTCTAAGCGACTTGACAGAATTCAGAAGAGAAACAAGCACACAGTGTCACCTGCATCTACCCAACAATGAGGATCCCATTAGTTGTCTTTTTCTAATCAGAAGAGAGTAATTCCCTCCTTAAAAAAAAAAAAAAAAAAACTAATTTATTTAATTCCAGTTCCTCTATTAACAACTGATAACTTGAGATTTACAATGCTAGATTTAAGTGCAGTCCCACTCGATAGCAGGTTGCCTCAATAATCAGTTATCTATTGTTATGTTGCTATTGTGTATCAGACCACTTTGTAACTCAGAGCCTTAAAACGGTAAGATCTACTCACAGATATCTGAATCCACTGAACAGTTTTGATCTCTGCCAGACTCACTCACAGACCTACTAACATATGTATTTTGGGCAGGTCTTTCTTCTTATTTTGGCTGATTAAACATTTGGGGGACTGCAGGATACTGGCAGGTCTAGCTGTTCTTTGTATATCTGTCATATCCATCCAGTAAACTAGCCCAGGATGTTCTCATAGTGAGACAGGGATCTGAGAGAAAGAAAGAAAGTAGAAGTGAGCAAGGTTTCTCTGAGGCTAGTATAAGACCTGTCACAATTATAAACACATCGTAAATTATGCAATACAGCATAAATAATATAGCAAATAATACAGCAATTATTTATGCTTTTTTTAAAAAAAAAAAAAACAAAGTTACAAGGCCTATCAACATTCAAAGAATAGTGAAATCGACCACCTGTTACGAGGAGCTCAAAGTGACACTGAAAAGGGTGTGGTCTCAGCGAGAGGTGAAGAATTGGGGACAATGTCTGCAATCAATCAACTACTGCTCCTCCCTTTGGCTTTAACTCCATATGGTTGTCACTCACAAATCACACACTACACTCAGCCCCTCCCAAGGTCCCCAAGTTCTCCCCCAGTTATTGTATTGTCTTCAAAGTCCATCATCTTATGATCTACATGAATGAGGTCTAGATAAGGCTCTGCAGATGCATCATATTTCGATTCAGAAACTCATGAACCAAAAAGACGCAATATTTGTACTTTACCACTCCCACCCGCATGTGATAGTGAGGACAGGAAAACTGCATTAAACAGCACTCTCATTCAGACAGGCAAAAATGAGAGGCAAGAACAACTCCATGAATGTTAATATTTTCGAAATCCAACAGGGAAATGTTTCCAGGTTCCCAGACACTGGGAGAAAAGAGTGTTCCCAGATTTTGACTCCATTCTGTTTCTAAGGGCAGACTGCTCTCCACAGCTCCATTTTAGGAAACTTTTTCCTTTCCCATCTCTCTCCTTACCCTTTCAGAAGAGTTTGGGGGAGTGTATGCCCTCGAATATCATTTTCAACTGGCTTTCTCTTAGAATGATGAGAACCTAGATGCCATTTGAACAACTCAGTATCTTTGAAACTAGAATGATGAGGCTACTTCTGCCTGTACAAGTTCTTAAAAAAAAAAAGTGAACTTGCAAATAATTTGATGTACACTCTCTCCATTCAACCAATTCTTTTTAATCACACTCATTTGGGTCATATCAGAAAATTGTGGGAGCTTCCCTTTGTTCCTAGCAGCCTTTTTGCCTAATGAGAGGACTAAACACTTCCTTAACTCTTTCAGAGATCTTAACAACACATCTTAAGACACACTGATGATTTGATCTATGCCGCGAGGCTATAGTTACTTTGATAATACCTTCTTGACTAGGAGAACTAGAGATGAGAAACTGTTTTATTTTGTAGCCCATACATTTGGCCCTCTCCTATTCCCTCTATATTCTTAGGAAGGGACAGCTTTTTCTTAGTTCATCACTTTCTTGCTGTACCACACACTATTAAGAAAATCCAGCTGTCGTTCTCAACATGCTGCCTGGAGATCTCCTTGCTGCTGCTGCTGCTAAGTCACTTCAGTCGTGTCCGACTCTGTGTGACCCCATAGACGGCAGCCCACTAGGCTCCTCTGTCCCTGGGATTCTCCGGGCAAGAATACTGGAGTGGGTTGCCATTTCCTTCTCCAATGCATGAAAGTGAAAAGTGAAAGTGAAGTCGCTCAGTCATGCCCGACTCTTAGTGACCCCATGGACTGTTGCCTAACAGGCTCCTCTGTCCATGGGATTTTCCAGGCAAGAGTACTGGAGTGGGGTGCCATTGCCTTCTCCGGGAGATCTCCTTAGGCAAATCCAAAAGTTCATTAATACATTTTCCATCTTCCAAGTTACTGCAGGCAACAGATTAGTAAATTATTTTGTGATGATGTTACATGAATCATCATTTTTTCCAAACTCCAGTTACAATTTCTTGCCATGCCCCTAGTCCTTGTTGACAGCTTGCTTACCATTTTTCCAACCCCCAGCTGCAAGCAATCACATAGCCAATGCCACAAATTTCAAGTTTCTCTAATGATAGTGCCCTCTGTCAAATGCCAAGTCTGTCTCAGCTACTGTTGCCACAAGAAAAATTTGCAGTAAACTACCCCCTAACTTGGTGTCTTAAAACCATAAGCGCTTGTTCTTGCTCACAAAGCTACGAATAGTTCGGTTGGCTCCTCTGATCTTGACTGTTTTCACTAATAAATCTGTAGTGAGCACTGCATTGGGTCAAGATTTTGCTGATCATGACTGCATTCTCTGAAATCTGTGCAGTTGCCTGACTGTGAGTCAGTCTTCTTGTGGTTTTCGCATTCCTCCAATGTGCCAGTCCATGCATGTACTTATGGCAAAGCCAAGGTCCAGGAAGGAAAAAAAAAGCACAATTATTTAAGGCTTTGGGAATCCTAGGCTTGGAAATAACATCTAGTCACTTGTTTGCTAAAATTAGCAAAAGTCCAGTCCAGATTTAATGTGAGGAAACACTATCTCTTGATGAAAAGAGCTACTAGGACAGATTTTGAAGGATGCTGATAAAGACAAATATGGAAAATTGGATCCATTTATACAATCAGTCTACCACACAGGTAAACAGAAGTTCAGTTAAGTTTATTCTGATGTCCATGCTTTATTGTGTTAGGTAGAAAGTTAGGCATGAGCAAAGAGGGGTGGCCTAGCTGAAAGCTGATTTCTAAATCCCATCCCAGACACAGCCAGGAGAGCTCACAGATATGTTGCAAAACAACCACAGAGACTTTTTCAACTCCTGCACTAGTGGAGGTGATGGAATTCCAGTGGAGCTGTTTCAAATCCTGAAAGATGATGCTGTGAAAGTGCTATACTCAATATGCCAGCAAATTTGGAAAACTCAGCAGTGGCCACAGGACTGGAAAAGGTCAGTTTTCATTCCAATCCCAAAGAAAGGCAATGCCAAAGAATGCTCAAACTACCACACAATTGCACTCATCTCACATGCTAGTAGAGTAAAGCTCAAAATTCTCCAAGCCAGGCTTCAGCAATACATGAACCATGAACTCCCTGATGTTCAAGCTGGTTTTAGAAAAGGCAGAGGAACCAGAGATCAAATTGCCAACATCTGCTGGATCATGGAAAAAGCAAGAGAGTTCCAGAAAAACATTTATTTCTGCTTTATTGACTATGCCAAAGCCTTTGACTGTGTGGATCACAATAAACTGTGGAAAATTCTGAGAGAGATGGGAATACCAGACCACCTGACCTGCCTCTTGAGAAATCTGTATGCAGGTCAGGAAGCAACAGTTAGAACTGGACATGGAACAACAGACTGGTTCCAAATAGGAAAAGGCGTACATCAAGGCTGTATATTGTCACCCTGCTTATTTGACTTCTATGCAGAGTACATCATGAGAAACGCTAGACTGGAAGAAGCACATGCTGGAATCAAGATTGCCAGGAGAAATATCAATAACCTCAGATATGCAGATGACACCACCCTTATGGCAGAAAGTGAAGAGGAACTAAAAAGCCTCTTGATGAAAGTGAAAGAGGAGAGTGAAAAAGTTGTAGACCACCTGACCTGCCTCTTGAGAAACCTATATGCAGGTCAGGAAGCAACAGTTAGAACTGGACATGGACCAACAGACTGGTTCCAAATAGGAAAAGGAGTACATCAAGGCTGTATATTGTCACCCTGCTTATTTAACTTCTATGCAGAGTACATCATGAGAAACGCTGGGCTGGAGGAAACACAAGCTGGCATCAAGATTGCTGGGAGAAATATCAATAACCTCAGATACACAGATGACACCACCCTTATGGCAGAAAGTAAAAAAGAACTAAAGAGCCTCTTGATGAAAGTGAACGAGGAGAGTGAAAAAATTGACTTAAAACTCAACATTCAGAAAACTAAGATCATGGCATCCAGTCCCATCACTTCCTGGCAAATAGATGGGGGAACAGGGGGGTTCCAAAATCACTGCAGATGGTGATTGCAGCCATGAAATTAAAAGACGTTTACTCCTTGGAAGAAAAGTTATGACCAACCTAGATAGCATATTGAAAAGCAGAGACATTACTTTGCCAACAAAGGTCCGTCTAGTCAAGGCTATGGTTTTTCCAGTGGTCATGTATGGATGTGAGAGTTGGACTATAAAGAAAGCTGAGTGCCAAAGAATTGATGCTTTTGAACTGTGGTGTTGGAGAAGACTCTTGAGAGTCAATTGGACTGCAAGGAGATCCATCCTAAAGGAGATCAGTCCTGGGTGCTCATTGGAAGGACTGATGTTGAAGCTGAAACTCTAGTACTTTGGCCACCTGATGTGAAGAGCTGACTCATTTGAAAAGACCCGGATGCTGGGAAGGATTGAGGGCAAGAGGGGACGACAGAGGATGAGATGGTTGGATGGCATTACCGACTCAGTGGACATGGGTTTGGTGAACTCCGGGAGTTGGTGATGGACAGGGAGGCCTGGTGTGCTGTGGTTCATGGGATCACAAAGAGTCGGACATGAATGAACTACTGAACTGAACTTAGCACACTTACATCATCCACTTTTAACAAACTTAGCATTTGGCCACATTTGCTTCAATTTCTCCTCCTTGTCTCCATCCTCCTCCCCTATCTCTCTCCTCTTATTACCTACCTTCTTTCTCCCTTCTACACATCCTCTTTCTCCACCTCCTTAAGAAATAAAAACATTTCAGATATAGATGAAATTCCCTATGTACTTCTCTGTGCTCTCACTCCTTCTTCGGCACTCCACCTACCATTTACAGAATATTACAGTTTCCCTCCTAACTTATAGCTATACTTTTGTGATATATACCATTCCGATATATTCAGTGATCATGTTTCTTGGCTGTCAGTGTTCCATTCTGCCTCAGTGGTTTATTTTCTCTTGAACCAATGAGCCAATGTCACTACTAGAACTATATCTGCTAAGTCACTTCAGTCATGTCCGACTGTGCGACCCCATAGACGGAAGCCCACCAGGCTCCCCCTATCCCTGGGATTCTCCAGGCAAGAACACTGGAGTGGGTTGCCATTTCCTTCTCCAATGATGAAAGTAAAAAGTGAAAGTGAAGTCGCTTAGTCATGTCCAACTGTTCTCAACCCCATGGACTGCAGCCTACCAGGCTCCTCCACCCCTGGGATTTTCCAGGCAAGAGTACTGGAGTGGGGTGCCATTGCCATATACTGAATCTTAATAACTGATAATCTGCTTCTTTGACTGTGCTAAAGCCTTTGATTGTGTGAATCACAACAAACTTTGGAAAATTTTTTCAAGAGATGGGAATACCAGACCACTTTGTCTGCCTCCTGAGAAACCTGTGTGCAGGTCAAGAAGCAACAGTTAGAACCAGACATGGAACAATAGACAAGTTCAAAACAGGGAAAGGAGTACGTCAAGGCTGTATTTTGTCACTTTGCTTATTTAACATACATGCACAGTACATCATGCGAAATGCCAGACTGGATGAAGCTCAAGCTGGAATCAAGACTGCCAGGAGAAATATCAATAACCTCGAATATGGAGATCATACTGCCCTAATGGCAGAAAGCAAAGAGGATTTAAAGAGCCTCTTGATGAAAGTGAAAGAGGAGAGTGAAAAAGCTGGCTTAAAACTCAACATTCAAAAAACTAAGATCATGACATCCTGTCCCGTCACTTCATGGCAAATTGATGAGAAAAAATGAAAACAATGAGATTTTATTTTCTTGGGCTCCAAAATCACTGCAGATGGTAACTGCAGCCATGAAATTGAAATTGATGCTTGCTCCTTGGAGGAAAAGCTATGACAAAACTAGATAGCATATTAAGAAACAGAAACATTACTTTGCTGACAAAGATCCATATAGTCAAAGCTATAGTTTTTCCGGTAGTTGTGTACAGATGTGAGAGTTGGACCAAAAAGGAGTCTGAGTGCCCAAGAATTTATGCATTTAAGCTGTGGTTTTGGAGAAGACTCTTGAGAGTCCCTTGGACTGCAAGGAGATCCAACCAGTCAATCCTAAAGGACATCAGTTCTGAATATTCATTGGAAGGCCTGATGCTGAAGGTGAAACTCCAGTACTTTGGGTACCTGATGAGAAGAGCTGATTCATTGGAAAAGACCCTGATGGCTAGGAGGGATTGGGGGCAGGAGGAGAAGGGGATGATTGGATGGTTGGATGGCATCATCGACTTGATGGACGCGAGTTTGAGTAAGCTCCAGGAGATGGTAAAGGTTAGGGACTCCTGGCATGCTGCAGTCCATGGGGTCACAAAGAGTTGGACACAACTGAGCAACTGAACAACAGCAGCAGTAACTGATGGCTTGTCCTTCTACCTCATGCCTCCAAATTGTCTTGACCATTCTTGGCCTTTTTGTTCTCTGTATGAATTTTAACACATGCACGCAATTGAATAGTCACTCCCATAATCGAAATACCAAACAAGAAACAAAACCCCAGAAAACTCCTTCATGCTATCTCTTTTCAATCTCTCTTTTCCCCATCCTTAACACCTGGCAGTCAAAGCTCTATCTCTATGGCTTTCTTTGTTTATATATACCCTTTAAAAAATTATCACTATTAGCTTTTTTTTTTTTTTTGAGGATGTTATATAAATGTAAACATACAATCTGTGACTTTTTGATGTTGGTTTCTTTCACTCAGCATGATGCCTTTAAGTCCCATCTAAGTTATTGCATGAATCAGTAGTTTATTCTTTTTTTTTTTTATTGTTGAGTAGCCTGGTAGGCTGCAGTCCATGGGGTAGAGGAGAATCGGACATGGCTGAGTGACTTTACTTTTACTTTTCACTTTCATGCATTGGAGAAGGAAATGGCAACCCACTCCAGTGTTCTTGCCTGGAGAATCCCAGGGACGGGGGAGCCTGGCGGGCTGCCGTCTCTGGGATTGCACATGACTGAAGTGACTTAGCAGCAGCAGCAGCAGCAGTATTGCATTGTATGGATATACCAGAGTGTGGTATGTCCTCCTTTTATCTACTGAAGGGCATCTGAGTCATTTCTAGTTTTGAGCAATTATGAATAGAGCTGCTTTTAACATTCATGTACAGGTTTTTGGGTGCTCAGAAATTTTCATTTCTTTAGAATAAAACTAAGAGTTGATTGCAGGGTCATATAGTAAGGGTAATTTACTTTTGAAAGAAACTTCCAGACCATTTTCTGGAATGTATTGTTTTCATTTCCACCAGTAATGTATGAGAGTTCTAGTTGCTCCACATCCGGTCAGTTTTTGTCAGTGTTTTGTTTATTTTAATAGGTGTGTAATGGCATCCCATCGTGATTTTAATTTGGTTTCCCTACTGGCTAATGATGTTAAGCATCTTTTGATGTACTTACTTGCTTTCTGTATGTTCCTTTTGACCCATCGGTTATAGAAGTGTGTTAATTTCTATATATTTGGAGATGTTCTTATTTTCATTCTGTTATTGATTTTAGTTTACTTCCATAAACTCTCCAAAAGAGAGTACTTACTGTGTAGATTTTAAATTCATTAAAATTTGTTAAGTTTTGGCTTATAACCAAGGATGTGATTTATTGCCATATACACTTGAGAGGAATGTGTATTCTGTTGTTGGGTGGAGTGTTCTATAAATGTCAGTTATATCCACTTTTTTGATCAGTATTGCTGTTTTTCTATTTGCCTGCTGGCTTTTTATGCACTTGCTACTAGTTCTGTTAATGACTAAAAAAAGTGTTGAAGTCCTCAACTGTAATTGTCGATTTGTCTGCTTTCTCCTTAGTTCTGTTAGTTTTTGCTTCACATAGTATGATTGACTTCTTGGTGAATTGGTCCCTCTTTAAACAATGTTCCTCTTTATACATCATAATTTTCTTTGTTCCAAAGTTTGAAGTGTGAAATTCTTTGTTACAGATCCTACCATTGAGCTCTGTTTCGGTTAGTGTTTACATAGTATATCATTTTCCACCTTTTTATTTATTTCTTCTAGCCTGATCAATATTTATATAACATTCCACAAAATGTATTCATTTAAGCTGTACCATTCAATTATTATTATTATTGTATATTTACAGTCATCACAATAAACTTTAGAACACTTTGTCATCATCCTAAATGAGAAAGCCCATACCCACTAGCAATCACTTTCTATTCCAACCTCATCCCCAGTCCCTGGCCACTACTAATCTACTTTCTGTCTCTACGGATTTGCCTGTTCTGGATGTTTCATGTAATTGGGATCATACAATATATGACTGACTTCTTTCACTTAGGATAATGTTTCTAAGGATCATCGTACTGTTGAACAATTAGACATACTTATTTTTTTATCCACTTATCAGTTGATGGATATTTAGAATGTTTCCATTTGTGGTTATTATGAATAATTCTATGAACATTTGTGTGTAAATTTTTCAAAATTTACTTATTTTTAATTGAAGGATAATTGCTCTACAGTATTGTGTTGGTTTCTACCGAACATCAACACGAATCTGTATGGCTGGAGAGCACAGGTGGGCCACAGAGGAGGTATCCACAGAGAAGGGCCACCACGAATTCTACTCAGGCATCTTGGCTTCATGCCTTTCCCTGTATTTTTAATGACTCATGAAGGATGAGAAGGCATGCAGAGTGGCAGCATGCCTCAGCTGTTCCAGCCTTTGTCAACAATCTTACACTCTTCAGTGGCCCGGGATCAATTTCCTCTAGTTTCTTCCGCATATTTTATTCTAAGTTTATGTACATATGTTATCTGCTCCTTTGTATGTATAATGTGTATAAAAACTTTTTAGAGAAGAATCACTTCCCAACTCCACTGACATGGTAACAGATTTTTTTATTTTTTTAGCACTAATGATGATTAATTCAGGAATCCAATTTGATGCTGACTCCTAGGAGCTAGGAGAATTGACACTCTATGCTGACCTTCTTCCAGAGCGAGCCTTCATGCTGGCCTGTCTATTTCTAGAAGATCTAGGTAGCTTAGAGAGCAGTGACATCAGGATGTGGAGTCCTCCAGAGGAAGAGATATCTTTAAAGGGATTTTCACCATCGCAGGGACTACGGATGTGACTGCCCCAGTGCAGGGTCTCCCACGAGAAAGCTCCTCAGCCCACCTGCTGTGGTGGTGCTGACAATGATGATGAGAATCTCTATGTTATAAAGAGATTTCTAAGACAGCCACTTATTTGACTCAACCAATTGCCCAGCTCATTACTTCTTGTATATTTCAGAATAATGGATTTTAAAAACATATATTTGTTCTTTTTTGCATGATGATAAATTTGTCTCTAACCTTTGTTCATTAGGGATGGAGCCTATAGAGGTGCCTCTTGAGGAGAACAGTGAGCAGGTTCAGATTTGCCAAAGCAAAGTCTGTGCGGACAGGTGAGGCTGTGGCAGGTGAAACTCTCAGGGAAGGGAAGAATGAAACCTCACTTTGCAGACTTTCTCTCTGCTGCTTTGAAAGATGCACCCAAGTCCATTTTCATGATATCAGGTACTCATAGTTCCCAGTTTAAGAAGCCTGAGCTCACACTATCCAAAAGGCTTTATTGACCAGAAAATGCCAGTCCTCTCAGATGCAGCTACATGAAACCAGGGATAAAAATTGCAGACTCAGACAGTAAAGAATCTGCGTTGTAGTACAAGAGTTGTGAGCTCAATCTCTGGATCAGGTCCCCTGGAGAAGGGAATGGCAACCCCCTCCAGTATTCTTCCCTGGAGAATTCCATGGACAGAGGAGCCTGATGGGCTACAGTCCATGGGGTCTCAAAGAGTCAGACATGATAGAGTGACTAACGCTTTCACTTTCACTTCACTTTCACCCTGAAATGGGTGTATTTCTCTCCATGGAAGATTTGCTATAGTAACTTTCCAAAATATTCACCCAAAATTCATTACTCTGATTGAAAATGTGCTGTGATGAGTGTTTAAATCTGCATAAGACCTGGCAAGAGGGTGCAGGGTGTGCTCACCCCATGGGCCTCCACCACGGCCAGGGCCCACGATGCCCAACTGGGTAGAGCACCATCCTCACACTGTCACCTTCCCACCTTTCCTGAGCATGTACATAGCCCTTCCTCATCCCAGTGTGACCCAGAGATGCTAACAGCTTGAGTCCAGTTTGGATGTGTGTAGCTTGTATTTGACATATCTCTTCATGACTTACTTGTTCGCAGTGCAGAAGGAAATGCTGTTGATCAGCACTATGCATATCATAATTTCCTGAGCACAAATGTACCCACTGACTGCTTTATTGTGTTCACTAAAAGCCACTGGCATTTTAAAAGCCTTCTGCTAGTATATGAATCACTAGTGAACTATGAAGTTAATAATTTTTGTGTTTGGGGGGTTTAACTGGTTGGGGTATTAGATGGGCTGGGAACCATAAGATCAGGACCCACTATCAAAAAATTTGTATTCCACGTGTTTTCTGGTTGAGATTAGATTTAGGTAAAAGGAGAGGTAGAAAGAGAAATTTCTAAAACTTTTAATTTGATCTGGAAACTTTGTAAAAAGCACAAATCTCAGGCCTTTCCATGCCTTGGAAATTTCTCTGCAGCTTCCTAAGCACACCTGTCACTTTAGGAGTCTATATTGCTGGGGACTTCATTATGTTCTATTACGTTCTGTTATATTATACTATATACCATTTTGATATTTCAGTCACTTAAAGGAATACTACATAACGTTCACCATCCTTCCTTTTTCTTTTTTGTCAGGGTAAGCACATATGATTGCGGAGAAAAAATTTCCAACTGGCTGTCAAAGTTTTTTGGCCGTCCCTATCATTTGATCAAACAAAGTTCAGACTTTCAAAGGAATGCAAAGAAGAAGCACAGCAAAGGTATTGCATTCTGGATTGCTTCTTGGGGGACAGGAGCTTGGACTCACACTTGCAGACGTGAACATCAGTCCACAAAATGGGCTGACAGGGCAATCTGCTCATGCAGTGGGGGTGGTGGGCCTGTGGCAGACAGGTGCCCAGGTGGCCCCGCAAGTCAGCAGGGTCCATGCGTGGTCTTCAGGCTGACCCTGAGTTGGGCTTGCAGGCTCTGCTCAAGCTCTCTGCCTCAGTCCTGCATGTTTGGAAAAATGGGTTAGTTTGCTTTTAATAAAAACATTGGTAGCTTGCTATATCCTAAGAAAATCTGGATTTCTGTCCTGACACCAAGTGATTGTGAGACCTTGGCAAATCCTTGAACCTCATGGTGTTGAATTCTGCAGACCTCAATTACTTAGATTTAGGGGTTTTGACAGTTTTCCCTGCTATAAGCTGTTGTGAGCATAAAACGAGACTTTAGAGAAGACAGTACTTTGAGGTCACAGTACTGTGTGTGAAGAGTGAGCTTTCAGGTGTCTGTTCCAATGTTGCCTTCTCAGGGGACCCTTGCCTGACTGCCCTCCTATGAACTAGAGCCCCCTCTTGAACCTCCCAGCTCATTCCCTGTTTTATTTTTCCCTGTGGCTCTTTTTTTAATTTAATCTTTGGTCATGCCACAGACCATGTGGGATCTTAGTTTCCTGACCAAGGATTGAGCCTTCACCCCTTGCACTGGCAGCGTGAAGTCTTAATCACTAGATCACCAGGGAGGTCCCTCTATGGCATGTTTCACATCCTATAAGCCAAATATGTTACTCAGTTATCCTGTTTATGTTCTGCCTTCCCTCTGCTAGATCATAAACTCGGTGAGGGAAGGATTTTACTCTGCTTTGTTCAGTGCTTTGTCCTCAGTGTTTAGAACAGACCTGATACATAGTAGTTGCTCAGTAAATACTAGATGACTAAATCAATGAACTGGATAGTTGCTACATTCCTGATTTGGGCAGGAATGACCTGGCTTAGTCACTAGCTCTCAGGGAGACTGGCTTGTAAGTCTACACCTGGAATGAGTCTTGGAGGGCTTCAGGGAAGAGGTGAGTTTGGAGCTACATTTTAACAGGAGAGTAGGACTATTCCAGGCAGAGAGAGGCAAGAAGATTGCTGAAGATTACTGGCAGGGCTTGGCATTTCATAGGCTCAGGGAAGGGTTTAGGAAGGTGGGATGTGGGTAGCGGGGTGATGGGGGTAGAGCTGGGGAGATGAGATGAACGTGCTGCTGAGTCAGAAGCACTATCTTGTGGGTGGGAGGCTCACTGAAGAATTCTCTGCTGGGGAGTTTCATGATGCTGCTTGTATCAGAAAGACATCCCAGGTGAGGTGTGGAGGCTGTGATGGAGAGAGAGAAGAAGGAAGCAAAGGGTCAGGCAGGCTCTGCCTGTCCTGATGGGAGATGGAACCTGGGCAGGTGAAGGGGGCAGCAGAGTGAATCTGTTGCCTGCTCGATACAAGATCAGGGAGTGTCAGCCTGTGAACCTTATACTTCAAAGATGCCATTTATGGTGGTGTGGTCTCTGATGGTCTGGGTCTAGGTCTTTGAACACTTAAATTTTTTGAACTACACTACCTCTTTACACTGTCACCTAAATTTTTAAAAGTAGTTTAAACAGTTGCAAAGGATGTGATTTCCAGCATATTGCATATATACAGGCTTACCTTGGAAACATTGTGGGTTCAGTTTCCAACCACCACAAAAGCAAGTCACAGATTTTTTTTTGGTTTTCCAGTGCATATAAAAGTTATGTTTATACTCTACCATAATCTATTAAGTATGTAATAGCATTAAGTCTAAAAATCAGTGTGTGTGTGTTAGTCGCTCAGTCGTGTCCAACTCTTTGCGACCCCATGGACTGTAGCCCACCAGGCTTCTCTGTCCGTGGAATTCTGCAGGCAAGAATACTGGAGTGGATTGCCATTCCCTTCTCCTGAGGAGCTTCCCAACCCAGGAATCGAACCCTGGTCTCCTGCATGGCAGGCAGACTCTTTACTGTTTGAGCTACAGGGAAGTCTACTAATCAGTGTACATACCTTAATTAAAAATACTTTAGCCTTCAGCAAGTCATAGTAACATCAAAGATCACGTAACCTAGGAACATGGATCATATAACATAGTAACATCACAGATCCCCATAACTAATATCATAATAAAAAAGATTGAAACACTGCAAGAACTACCAAAATGCAATACAGAGACATGAAGTGAGCAAATGCTGTTGGTGCTGTTGGGAGAATAGTGCAGTAGACTTGCTTGATGCAGGGTCGCACAAACCTTCAGTTTATAAAAAGTATAATACCTGCGAGGTACCTGTGAGGTTCGATTAAGGTGTAATTCAATAAAATGAAGTTCATGTGTGCTGTGAGCTAAGTTGCTTCAGTCGTGTCCACTCTTTGCAACCCCATAGACTGTAGGCCACCAGGCTCCTCTGTCCGTGGGATTCTCCAGGCGAGAATATTGGAGTGGGTTGCCATGTCCTCCTCCAGAGGATCTTCCAGACCCAGGAACTGAACTTATGAATCTTAAGTCTGCTGCACTGGCAGACAGGTTCTTTACCACTAGTGCCACCTGGGCAGCACAAAACAAAGTATACTTGTAGCCACTAAAATGAAAACTCATATTTTTCCCTTTTAAATATAAGCCAGTGGAATCTCATTATCATAATAATTTGATTCTTATGAGTATTCATTAAAAATATGTATATGAACAAACTGTTTTTTGGGTTTTTTTTTTTTTGGCCCCACCTTGAGGCATGCAGGATCTTAGTTCCACAACTAGGGAGTTAACCCATACCCCCATCAGTGGAAGTGTGGATTCTTAACCACTGGATCAGCAGGGAAATCCTGAAAAAATATGTTTAATGTACAGAAATTGTCTTTCTTTCCTTTTCCTTCTTCAACTTGGATTGCCATTCCACTTCCTTGATGGAATTTTATCTTAGTGTTATATATTTTATGCTTGAAAAATCTTTCCTTGATCACTGTATCATATTTACCTTAAACTAAAATTATATAGAATTGAAATACATAAAATTTTAAAAACTTTTCTGTGATCGTAGTGTCTCAGTGTTAGGACATTTTTTTCCAGGTTGAGCTCTTATCATGATTTTTAATATATTTTTTAAAATCAACACAGTTGATCAAAGCAATAAAAACTATATTATAAAATTTGAAAAATAGCTATTAAACATAAAGAGAAGAAATAGTGGAAAATTAATCTCTTAATGAGATGACTGGCTGCCCGTGATTAATTACCGTGTCCATGAATAGCTATCATCTATGATCAGAATAGCTGGTGCTGGGCGTTGGTTCTCTTCTGAAGAATCTTATTTAAGTCAATAAAGAGTTGGGGATGGCGGAATTCGGTTAGCAGGCTGTCACTCAAACCTTTCTTCTGAGGCACAGGGATCTACATCAGGATGGCTTTAATCATCTGCCACTTGACAGCTTAATTAGTTCCAGCAGTTTTGTGGTTAGCAAAGAATTGGAAGTCATCTGACCTACAGGAGAATCAGTCACCCATACTTGAGGGACTTTTATTTTCTTAGCACAGACTCCAGGGCTGTGAATAGGGTTTTTGTTTTCCACCCAGGAGATTTTTAGCCTGAGGGCCAATATGCCACAGGAAAGGTGCGGTCTTTCCCAGTTTAGGGTGATAAGGGCCTTTTGTGGGCACCTCACTGCTTTGATGAGCTGTTCTAGTGAAGAAGCCATGGAGGTAGAAAAGCTGTAAGCGATTCTCTTGGCACTATCCATTCTTAGGTGTTTTGGCATCCACAGGCCTGAATCTGAAACAGCTCTCTAGGTTTTGGTCCAGACAACCCTTTCATATCAACATCTATAATGACAGCTACGGCACGCCCAACAAGTGGCTGATCAAAGCGGTGACAGGTTGAGGCAGTTCTGCATGACTTTGATATTTTCTTCCACTCTTTTTTTTTTTTTAAATTTCTGTAGTTTTAGAACCTGTCTTAGTTATATATTCCTAAGGTCAATATTGGGCTTTCCTAGTGGTTCAGTGGTAAAGAATCCACCTGCCAATGCAGTGAACGTGGGTTTGATCCCTGGTCCAGGAAGGTCTCCTGGAGAATGAGATGGCAACCCACTCCAGTATTCTTTCCTGGAAAATCCCAGGGACAGAGGAGCCTGGCAGGCTATAGTCCTTGGGGTCACAAAGGGTTGGATGCAACTTAGTGACTGAACAACAACAAAGTCAAAATTACAAACTTTGCCAAGGGCAAAACCTAGCTTTTCCTTAAGTAGATTCCCTGACTAGATTCAGATCTTCCTGGGCCCAGGATCCTCATCAAGATGCTTCTTCTTTCTTGGGGAAGAGCCCCCCTACTTCTCACAGCTCCATCTCTTCTCAAAATGTTACCTTCAAGTCTCTTTTACTGGAACAATATCAGTTCAGTTCAGTTCAGTCGCTCAGTGTGTCCAAATCTTTGCGACCCTGTGAATCGCAGCACACCAGGCCTCCCTGTCCATCACCAACTCCCGGAGTTCACCCAGACTCACGTCCATGGAGTCAGTGACGCCATCCAGCCATCTCATCCTCTGTCGTCCCCTTCTCCTCCTGCCCCCAGTCCCTCCCAGCATCAGAGTCTTTTCCAATGAGTCAACTCTTCGCATGAGGTGGTCAAAGTACTGGAGTTTCAGCTTCAGCATCATTCCTTCCAAAGAAATCCCAGGGCTGATCTCCTTCAGAATGGACTGGTTGGATCTCCTTGCAGTCCAAGGGCCTCTCAAGAGTCTTCTCCAACACCACAGTTCGAAAGCATCAATTCTTCAGCGCTCAGCTTTTTTCACAGTCCAACTCTCACATCCATACATGACCACAGGAGAAACCATAGCCTTGACTAGACGGACCTTAGTCGGCAAAGTAATATCTCTGCTTTTGAATATGCACAATTTAACATCAGCATTTTATTATTTTTTCTAGATTAGTAACAGAATCTTCTAGGAGCTAATTTTCTTCCTGTTTGAATTATGCTTAGAACATTTTTATTATTCCCACAGGCACAAATTTTTCCCTTGTAGAAATAATCTGTATTATTTAAAAATGCAAGTGTATAGACACACAATTCATTTGCATTCCAAGAAAGCAACTCTTCTTTTAAAATTTATTTGATTTAAATTTTTGAATTTAGTATTATTGTCATACAACATTATATTAGTTGCAGATGTATGCCATAATAATTTGATATTCGTATGTATTGCAAAGTGATCATACAAGTCTAGGTAACATCAGTCATCATACATAAATTTTTTTTTCTTTTGATGACAACTTTTAAGATTTACTCTCCTAGCAGCTTTCAAATAGGCAATACAGTTTTATTAACTATAGTTGCCACAGTATATATTACCCTCCCAAGACATATATTTTGTGCTTGGATGTTTGTACCTTTTGATCCCCTTCACCCATATCGCCCATCCCACCCCCTGCCTTTGGCGACACCAGTCTGCTCTATGAGCTTGTTTTGTTGTGTTTTGTCTGCTCGTTTTTTGGTGGGTTTTTTGTTTGTTTGTTTGTTTGTTTATTCATTTTAGATTCCACCTATAAGTGAGATCATACAGAACTTATCTTTCTCTGTCTGACTTATTTCGTTTAGCATAATGCCCTCAAGGTCTTTCCATGTTATTGCAGATGGCAAGATTTCATTTTAATGGCTGAATAATATCCCGTTGTGCATGTATACCACAGTTTCCTCATCTGTTTACCCATCAGTGGACACTTAGCTTGTTTCTCTGTCCAGCAGCCCTTCTTTTAAATACTCCATCCTTTTTTAGATCAGTCTGCTCATATGACAGCCACCCTTTCTCTGGTGAATGAGGCACAATATCTGCTGATAAACAGATCCAGTATTTTAGAACTTCAGCAGCAATTAAGCACAAGGTAAGATTCCTTTACTATTTGCTATTTACCTTGGGAAAGAATGCCTGCAATGCAGGAGACCCAGATTTGATCCCTGGGTTGGGAAGATCCCCTGGAGAAGGGAATGGCTGTACCCACTCCAGTATTCTTGCCTAGAGAATTCCACGTACAGAGAAGCCTGGCAGGCTACAGTCCATAAGGTCACAAAGAGTTGGACATGACTGAGTGACTCACACTTTGGGAATAGCAAACAGGTATAACCACTTGCCATTGGAAGTGAGCCAGTCACCTGCCTGGGAGAAAAATTCTGAGAATCTTGAGTCCAGACCCTTCATTGAGAAACCAAGGTCCAGAGAAGTCACAAAACTTTTTAGGCCAGTTTACCTTAATCTTTTAGAGCGTTCTTTATCTTCCAGTGTCCTTCTTAATGCCCTCAAGATGCTTAGTGGAGAATCCACTAAGTGTTAAGAATTTCATTTCTTAACACTTGCTTTAATGGAATTGTCAGCAAGTTGACACAGCTGTTTTGCCCCTCCTCCCACTGTTCCCTGGCCCCTAGGAGCCTTGCCCTCCTTCCACAGTTATTTTGAGTGAAAATAGCATCATGCTTTTCAAGTTGTAACTGCAAATGTCATCTGTATCATCAGACAGAACCAGTGCCCTTGCCCACTCACTCCCACCCAGAGATCTCCCAAGGACTCTGGAAAGGTCAGCTCCAGAAAGGGGCTTGGGTGCTTCAAGCCCCCTCATTGGTTTTTAGAGGAAATTGAAATCCCAAGGTAATCAGATCATTGGGACAAAAAAGCTATTGTGTAAGCTATTATGTAAGAGACAGGCGGCTCATTAGTCCACACCTGTCTGTGTCCTGAGCCAGGCTCCTGTGACTATCACGTGCCATGTGGTCCTTGGCACCTGTGTGCACACACACAAACGTGTACATATGTAGCTTGATAAGAACAACAAAGATGACTTTTGTAGTAATTCCTGTTTATGTGTGTGCTCAGTTGCTCAGTCGTGTCTGACTCTTCGCGACCCCTGTGGACTATAGCCCACCAGGCTCCTATGTCTGTGGAATTTTTCAGGCAAGAATACTGGAGTGGGTTGCTAGTTCCTACTCCAGGGGACCTTCCTGACCCAGGGATCGAATCTGTGTCTCTTGTGTCTCCTGCATTGGCAGGTGGATTCTTTACCACTGCGTCACGAGGGCTTCCCAATTCCTATTTATCGTCATTGGCAAAAACAGACAACGGTGTTCCCTTGCTGAGGTCCATCCTGCCCTGTTTGGGGGCAGAAACGTGATGCGTGGTCCCTGGGTGTTCACTGAGTTTTCCCAGCACTGAGTGACCCTCTTTCTTAGGTGCCCAGGGCCCTGGAGGGATCAGGTTAGTGGTTTTTTGGACTTTTTCGTGTGGAAGAAGAGGTGGCTTGATGCAGCTCTGGTTCCTGTCAGCTGGTTTAGTGAAAAGCTGACGTGGTGGGGGGTAGGAAGGACAGGTGATCAAAGGTAAGAGAAGCAGCCTGTGGTTAATACGTGCTGAGCATCCCTGGTTCTATTTTCGAATTTGATGGATGCTCTTGTATACATACTGATGCTGATAGCTTTTAGACTAAAACTTTCCCTTTCTAAAGCACAGGGGAGGGCTTATCACCTGGAGGGTAAATCCAGAGTCAAAGGATATCAGGACTGGGACTTGCTAACCCTCTTCTTTCCCACAGGGACCCTGCAGTTGTCACTGGTCCTGGGAATTGCACACAGTGCAAAGCTGGACTTGGTTATTGTGGTCCCTGGCTTCTGGCTGTCCAGTGGTTGGAGGGGATTGGGATACAGACACAGACCCCTCTCTCCCCCTCAAGAGCCTTTCAGTTCTATCTCCAGGGAAGGCTCCAGTATGCTCAAAGATTTCCCCCGAAACTTAAAAGTTTTTTTTATTAATGTGCAATGAAGGGCAACAATCATAAGTACATAGTTCGTGAATGTTTACAGATGTCTGTATGCCCATGGAGTCGCCCCCTCGATCAAGCAGTGAACATTTCTAGGGTCCCAGGCCCCTTCCTCACGCCCCCCCTCAGTCAACCCCATGGACATCGCTAGTATGGCTTCTTTCACTCTAGAACAGGGGTCCCCAACCTCCGGGGTCTAATGCCTGATGATCTGAGGCAGAGCTGATTTAATAATAATAGAAATAAAGCACACGATAAATGTAATGCCCTTGAATCCCCCCGAATCCCCCCATCAACCCTCATCCAGGAAAAGATTGTCTTCCATGCAGCCAGTCCCTGGTGCCAAAAAGGTTGAACACAACTTAATGGGCTTACATTGTGTGCTTGCCTGCTGAAGTTTTCAGATGCTTTTTCAGTGCTTTTTTACCTTAGGGGATGGGATGCATGGAGGTACAGGTGGCCTTTTCACGGTGCCTCTGGAGAAGGGAAAGGCTACCCACTCCGGTATTCTGGCCTGGAGAATTCCATGGACGGTATAGTCCATGGGGTCGCAAAGAGTCGGACACAACTGAGTGACCTTCATTCATTCATTCATAGTAGTAAATAAAAATTTTAAACAGGAAAATTACATAAACAACATACACCTAGTTAAAACTGCAAACAGGATGGAAGTTAGGAAATAAAGTTTTTAAATTGAGGTGCAGTGACAGGCAACATTGTATTAGTTTTAGGTGTACCACGTGATCCCGTATTTGTATATACTGAGAAATGGTCACAATAATTCTAGTTAACATCTGTCACCACACATAGCTGCAAAAAGTTTTTCTTGTGATGAATACTTTTAAATTTTATTCTCTTAGCACCTTTTAAGTATGCAGTACAGTATTTATTTAGACAATGCACTATTATTAACTATAGTTGCCATACTATACATTACACCCCCATGACTTGTTTATAACTGGAAGTTTGTACCTTTTGACCCCCTTCACCCATTCTGCCCACCTCTCACCTCTGGTAACCAGCAACCTGTTCTCTGTAGAAAATACATATTAAAACCTCCCATGTATATACTCTCTCTAGCTTTATGATGGTCTAATATCCAAAAATATCCAAAAAGAGTGTGAGCTCTTGGTACTTTGTAGGTCCTTGGTAATTAAGCCTGTTGACATTCTCTAAATGCCCTGTCCTGACTCACCTTGTAGAACTGGTATTTTCTCACAAGTATATCCACTTGACCCCTCCCTGTTCGCTGGATTTACCAAAGTTCTTCATCGCGTCAGCAAGGACTGACTCACTCACTGCACTTGCCTCTAGTGAGCTTCTTCGTTGGAGGCGGGACCATATTCTAGGCGAGATCCTGGAGGTCTGACAACAGCCGTGCGTCTTTTAGCCTTGCACTCATGATAGAAGCTTCTTCTGATCATCCAAGCCTCAGGCCACAGTACAGCTGATGAGCTCAGGCATCGACTGGCAGGAATGTTGACTTACTACAATAGTGCAATTCTCCCCACCTCTTCTCTTTCTGGTGTGTCTTACACAGTCACGAGAATGGCAAAGAAGAATTATTCCCAATGAACAATCTCATCTCACGTTTCCGTGCCAATATTATTACCAATGGAACAAGGGCTTTTGAAGAAGAGAAATGGGATGAAATTTCAGTTGGTTCCTTGCGTTTCCAGGTAAGTTCCGAGAAGTCCTATTATCTTTCCTTAAGGGTTGGCAGTGGGATTGACCTCAGCCCTTGGCTGGGATAGTAGCTGGTAGAAGGGAATCCCACCCTTGGGGTTGACTCTACCCACAAAACCTCAGCAGGAGGGTGTGTGACGTCTTCATCCTGGGCCACCCTTTGGAATGATCCATCCATCCTTCCTTCAATGTGGGATGGCAGTTTCACATGAAGAAGAGAGAATGTACAGGTGGTGGAGGTACAGACCTCGTCGCTGTATCTAGACTAGCTATTTCTAGGAATGCTTGTGTCTGTGAGAACTTCCTCCTCTTGAAACTTGCTGTCTGGAGCTCCCGGAGGACGTCCAGATGCTTCATGGTCCCTCAGCGCCCAGGGCGGCTGTACTTCTCCTCCCTCTCTTGCTTCTGGCCTCACTGGAAGCCGGGGAGGAGCTGGCAGTCAAAGGATGAGGCACCAAGTTGTCCTGCCTCCCCAGGCTTTGGGGTCTCCAAACCCAAAGTCTTCAGCTGACACCTGCATTCCTCATGAGAGGGGATAAGGCCCCCGAGCCCCGAGCCCCGTGGCCGCTCCCATCTCCCCGAGGTCGGCACCCCCTCCTGCTCCGCCTGCCCTGCAGACCTTCTCTCTGTCCCCTCAACAAGCCAAGATTCCTGCCTCAGCACCTTGACCTTGCTGTCTCCTCTGCCTGGCGCACTTCTGCAGCTCCTTCAGGTCTAGCTCAGATGTTACCTCCTTGGGAAGGCTGTTCCTGACCCACCATGGGGTCACGCTCCGCACAGTGTCCGCTTATTTCCTCAGAGTGTAGGAGAGTGGGACCAAGTCTATTTATTCCCCACCGTCCACCTAGGGCCTAGAACAGTCCTGACCCCGAGTCAGTGTGCCACGGTTGCTGACCAAATGAATGGCCGGGACAGCCAAAGAAGAGCTGGGGACAGAAGGACGGGTCCTCTGCACAGAGCAGCTCTAACTTCCAGGAGAGCAGGAAGCAGTAATTTAATCTCTAATGGCAGGTTTCAGAGTTCTGCAGGTGGTGTGTGTGCTGTGCGTGCTCAGTTGCTCAGTGTGTCTGACTCTTTGCAACCCTGTGGACTGTAGCCTGCCAGGCTTCTCTGTCCATGGGATTCTCCAGGCAAGAATACTGGAGTGGGTTGCCATGCCCTTCTCCAGGGGATCTTCCCAACCCAGGGATGGAACCCACGTCCTTATGTCTCCTGCATTGGCAGGTGGGTGCTTTACCACGAGTGCCACCTGGGAAGCCCTGCAGTTGAGGGTAGCGATAAACTACGTGGCACACACACACAGACACACGCACATGAATGCCCCAAAGAGCTTTTCTGTCCATTTACCTCTCCAAACTTCCTCTTACGCTAGAAGCTGCTCCCCCTTGAAAAAGCCATCTGTTTTCTCTCCCGCAGGCCTCTCTCTGCGCCAGCCTTCCTGCCATTCCCCTCATCCCTCCATCTTGACTTCCTCTTCTTCATTTTCTATTGCCGAGTCCTTGCCGTGCTGTAAAAGCACCCGCTCTCACATATCCTGCCTGGGCCAGGGTAAACACTCAATATATGATAGATGGAGAGAGAGCGAGAAAGGAAGGAAGAGAAGAAGGAAAAGGAAAGAGAAGGAACTACAACTAGACTAGGATCACTGTCAGAAGCTTACTTTGTAACAGGTAAGCTGTAAGATACATGGGGACATGAGTATAAGAAAGACTGAAAAACCTTTCTCAGATGCTTTGCTTTCTTTAGGTCATAATACTTAATAAACATCAATTAGTGAAAGTCAAAATATACATGCCCTTTGACCCAATAAATTTACTTGTAGAAGTATATCCCACAAAAAATACTCTTATAAATAGGTGAAGATATACTGCAAAATTACTTATTGCAATACTTTATAAAAATTGGAGAATGTCCTAAATATCTATAAGAGGGAGGTTGAATAAATTAGGTTACATCCATACAGTGTTGTCCTATGCAGGTGTTAAAAAATATAAGCTATAGTTAATACTCTGTCTTTCAAAAAGTAAATGGTAAATGAGGGACCTGGGATTAATGGATACACACTGACATATATAAAAGAGATAACAACCAGGACCTACTGGGTAGCACAGGGAACTATACTCAGTATCTTATAAACTGTAATGGGTTATTTGTTTTCAGATGACTTTATACCTGAAACATCATAAATCAACTATACTTCAATTATAACAAAATTTTTAAGTAAATGCTTAAGAGATGTTTGTGGGTGGCAGTACTCAGTGCTGAAGCAGTTACAATGCAAAAAGATCCAGCACATCTCTTTTGGAAAGCAGTTTCTCACTGGGTATCATCAAGTCACAAGAGCTTTATACGTATTGACTTTATAACCTCATTTTGAGAGATTTAGCCTAGAAGATTCAAACATGAGAGAGTTATATGAATTAAGACCTTTGTGGCAATATTATTGATCAAGCAAAGCATGAAAAACCATGCACCTGGCTTCAAAGGAGAAGAGCTGAGTCCATCCACGCACAGGAATGCCAGGCCTTGGTGCAAACTGCAGTGTTTCACAGGGGCACCTGTGGTCGCGTGAGCTGCTTGCCCAAGTCTCAAGTGGTCTGTGGCCATCACAGCAGCACAGGGTGTGTGGCTGGCCATCTCCTCCCAGTATGTCCTGCAATCAGTGCTTTGCTCCCTGGAGGAAGCCCCACACCCCCTGATAACCAGCTGCAAGTCACAACCACGCTTTTCTTTTTCTACAAAACCCTGCTGCAGGGGTCTGTCAGCTGGCAAACACATGTGGGTGATTCCCTAGCGAGCGCTGGGAACAGGCGGCACTCTTGGCTCCTTGCAGTTGGAGCGTTTCTCTCTGAATCTGAAGGTGGCTGCTTACAACCATTCCTCTTGGACCCAGATTCCTCCCTGCAGAGTGGGACAGTTGGGTCAGTTTCATGACAACGCGGTCTTTTCCCTTCTCACCGCCCAGGTTTTGGGACCTTGTCACAGATGTCAGATGATTTGCATCGATCAGCAAACTGGACAACGAAACCAAGATGTTTTCCAAAAGCTTTCTGAGAGGCGAGAGAGAAAGGTAAGCATGACTGCTAAATACGACACCCCATCTTAAGTCCTGATGCCTTGTCTACACAGGAACTAATCCTTAATGATGCTGAGTAATTTTTAAAAGTGGGAGAACATTCTAAGGCTGATGGGCTACCATCAAGGTTCAGGCTTTGTCTGTGACATGATGTTATTTTTCTTTTCCATTCATTTCCTCACTTTTTAAAAACATTGTTTTTTTAATTGGAGGATAATTGCTTTATAATGTTGTAAAAATGTTGCTTTATAATGTTGGTCTCTGCCATACAACAGCATGAATTAGTGGTAAGTATACATATGTTCCCTCCCTCAGGAATCTGCCTCCCACCCTCCACCCCATCCCACCCCTCTAGATCTCAGTTTTTAAAAATTACATATATTTTTGATGCTTTCGAATCTTATTGAAGAGATAAGGAGTTTAGATAAGAAATACTTAAAAAAAAAAAAAAGAAAAGAAAGGGACTTCCCTGGTGGTCCTGGTTAAGACTCTGCACTTCCACTGCAGAGGGCACTGGTTCGATTCCTGGACACGGTACTAAGATCCTGCATGCCACATGGTGTGGCCAAGGCGGTGGGGGGGGAGGCGAGAAAGAAATAGTAAGTAAAGTAATTCTGTCATCTTATTTTCTTTGGCACAGAAATCTCATGAAGAAAAAAAAATGCCTTAGAGTGAACAGGATAGCTGCACAGAAAGATTCAATAAATTTCACTATAATAAGTTTGTAAGTCATATTCTTGAGGCTAAAATGACTAAGTGTTATTATTGTGGAGTTCAGATGATAAAAGCTGACTTTCTAGCAGATTATTCATTAGGAAGACTCATTTAGTTCCAGGCTCGCACTTTCTGTCAGGACTTTCTGTTTGCAAGGTATTCCAGGAAGCCAAGTAAGCAGTCAGGCTGCATGGAACAATTCTTGACAATTAACAGAAATAAGGCAAGTGTTTCATCTCTTTCCTGTAACAGCTTGGCAAGTTAAGTGATGGAAAAGTGTCTGCATTGTGCCTTGTGTTTCTCCAAAGCCAGAGTTTTTGTTTTGCAGTCATCGATCGAAAAACTTTCCTTTCAGATGTGGACAGGTGTGGTCTGCAGAGCTGTTGCACTTGAGTGTTACACCAGGGTGTCTCTCTGCACAGGTGCAGCTGGCCATGTCAACGGGGGGCATGGGGACCTTGAGTCTGCCCCACACAGGTTGTTAGGAGAGGGGATGGGTGGGAATGAATGCTATTAGACATGGAAATGGTATTTCTCAGCGTCACGATAATTCTTGTGTGCAAGTCTTTTATTCTCTCAAATTTTGAAATAAATTTAGATTTATTGAAAAATTGCAAAGAAAGTACAGAGAACTCCCATGTACTCCTCACCTATATGTACACAAATACTAAGGAATTGATTTGGTTCCAGTCCCTAGCCTGGGGCCTAGACCATGGTAGTGGCCAACTGCTATAATCCCAGGAATGAACAGACCTGGGAGCAAGTCTCATATTCCAAAGGGTTGCTCACTCTTTGGAGCAACTCTACTGGCTCACTCACACTGATGGCAAACCTTGAGTAACTCACACAACTCTTCATTTTGGACCTTCCATCTTTATTCCAGAGAATTTGGAGAACTTAGTGCATATCAGTTCAGTTCAGTGGCTCAGTCGTGTCCAACTCTTTGCGACCCCATGAATTGCAGCACGCCAGGCCTCCTTGTCTATTACCAACTCCCGGAGTTCACTCAGACTCACATCCATCGAGTCCGTGATGCCATCCAGCCATCTCATCCTCTGTCGTCCCCTTCTCCTCCTGCCCCCAATCCCTCCCAGCATCAGAGTCTTTTCCAATGAGTCAACTCTTCGCATGAGGTGGCCAAAGTATTGGAGTTTCAGCTTTAGCATCATTCCTTCCAAAGAACACCCAGGGCTGATCTCCTTTAGAATGGGCTGGTTGGATCTCCTTGCAGTCCAAGGGCCTCTCAAGAGTCTTCTCCAACACCACAGTTCAAAAGCATCAATTTTTTGGTGCTCAGCCTTCTTCACAGTCCAACTCTCACATCCATACATGACCACAGGAAAAACCATAGCCTTGACTAGATGGACCTTAGTCGGCAAAGTAATGTCTCTGCTTTTGAATACGCTATCTAGGTTGGTCATAACTTTCCTTCCAAGGAGTAAGCATCTTTTAATTTCATGGCTGCAGTCACCATCTGCAGTGATTTTGGAGCCCAGAAAAATAAAGTCTGACACTGTTTCTACTGTTTCCCCATCCATTTCCCATGAAGTGATGGGACCAGATGCCATGATCTTGGTTTTCTGAATGTTGAACTTTAAGCCAACTTTTTCACTCTCCTCTTTTACTTTCATCAAGAGGCTCTCTATTTGCTCTTCACTTTCTGCTGTAAGGGTGGTGTCATCTGCATATCTGAGGTTATTGATATTTCTCCCGGCAATTCTGATTCCAGCTTGTGCTTCTTCCAGCCCAGCATTTCTCATGATGTACTCTGCATAGAAGTTAAATAAGCAGGGTGATAATATACAGCCTTGACGTACTCCTTTTCCTATTTGGAACCAGTCTGTTGTTCCATGTCCAGTTCTAACTGTTGCGTATCACACGTTCTTATAGAAAATGCAGAGTTTTGCCCATATTTTCACAAAATGGCTTTTACATCAGGGAACAGAGCAGAAATCAGCCTGACAATGGGTCAGAAGCCCAGAGTAGGACAAAGCCCTCTGGTGGGAAACTCAGGGGATACAGGAAGGAAGACAGATAAAAGGTCCAGCAATAAAAAGGTGTGGAAGACTGTCAGGAAAAAACTCTTTGGAATGAGAATCTGTGGTGTCATGGGCTGTTAGGATTCTCCATGTTTTGTGTTTTTTTTAATTTTATTTATTTTTATTTTTGGCTTAGCTGGGCCTTTGTTGCTGCACGTGGGGGCTACTCTCTAGTGCGGCGCCCAGGCTTCTTGCTGTGCTTTCCCTTGTTGCAGATTATGGGCTCAGTAGTTGTGGCGCATGGGCTTAGTTGCCCGGCAGTCCCTGGAGGCCTCCTGGACCGGGGATGGAACCCGTGTCCCCTGCGTTGGCAGGTGGATTCTTTACCACTGGACCACCAGGGAAGTCCAGGATTCTCCCGTTTCTCACTATTTCTACTACATGATGGATAGGACATATCAAGTCTCCGAACCTGTCTTTAAAGACCCAACTTAATTTTAGTGGAACGTTATTATTTGCAAAATTATTTTAACTGCTAAAGTAACCTGTCTTCTTGTTGTTGCTGTTTTGTTCACAGGTGAAATTTGGAGTGTACCTGATGCATACATCTTTGGATTTATCTTCTCCATGTTACCTCTCTGTAGGATCTCAGGTGCTCCCTCTGCTGAAAGAAAACATAGAACACCATGATATACCTGCTACCGAGAAATGTCAGGATGCTATCTCCTAAATTTTTTTCAGTATATATTAAAATTTCTCTTTTGCCCTCTTCATTCTTTTTTTTCTTCCAGTTTTATGGAGATATAATTGACATTCAGCACTATGTAAGTTTAAGATGTACAGCACAATGATTTGACTTACATACATTATGAAATGATTACCACATAAGTTCAGTGTGTGTGTGTATAGTTACTCAGTCATATCCGATTCTTTGTGACCCCATGGACCATAGCCTGCCAGGCCCCTCTGTCCATGGATTCTCCAGGTAAGAATACTGGAGTGGGTTGCCATTTCCTTCTCCAGGGGATCTTCCCAATCTAGAGATTTGAACCTGGGTCTCTTGCGCATTGGCAGGCCGATTCTTTACTACTGCGCCACCTAGGAAGCCCCAAGTCCAGTGCACCATCTTATATAGATGTATTGCGCTGGCCAAAAGTTTTGTTCATTTTTTCCATAAGATGGCGCTAGTAGAGCTTAGTTGTCTAGCTTCATTTGAAACAATTTTATGAGATGTCAATGTATAGCAAAACGAATACAGTATTGTAAAGCAAAACAAACTAAAAAATAAAAATTAATTTAAAAATAAAATAAAAATAAAATATTGTGACTGCTGTCATATCAGCATGCATTAAAAAAATCAAAATTAGTGAATTTTTGTATTGCTATTTTAATATTAAAGATGAAGAAAAGCAACATTCTTGGCATAATATGCTTTATTATTTCAAGAAAGGTAAAAATGCAACTGAAATGAAGAAAAAGATGTGTGCAGTGTGTGGGGAAGGTGCTGTGACGGATGGAATGTGTGAAGAGCAGTTTGCAAAGTTTCGTGCTGGAGATTTCTCACTGGACAATAGGCTGCAGTCAGGTCGACCAGTTGACGTTGATGGTGATCAAACTGAGACATTAATTGAGAACAAGCACTGTTATACCACACGGCACATAGCTGACAAACTCAAAATACCCAAACCAAGTGTTGAAAATTATTTGCACCGATTGTTATGTTAATTGCTTTGATGTTTCAATTTCACATAAGTTAGGTGAAACAAACTGTCTTGATGGTATTTCCACATGCAATTCTCTACTGAAATGTAAAGGAAAATGTTCTGTTTGGAAAACAAATTGTGCCAGGCCATGAAAAGCAGATATTATACAATAATGTGGACCAGAAGAGATCATGGGACAAGTGAAATGAACTACCACCAACCACACCAAAGTCTGGTCTTCTTCCAAAGAAGGTGATGTTGTGTATATGGTGGGGTTGGGAGTTTTCTGTCGTGAGCTCCTTCTGGAAAGCCAAACAATTGATTCCAACAAGGACTGCTCCTAATTAGACCAACTGAAAGCAGCATTCAATGAATAGCATCTGGAATGAGTCAACAGAAAATGCATAATCTTCCATCAGGATAATGCAAGACCTCATGCTTCTTTGATGACCAGGCAAAAGCTGTTACAGCTTGGCTGGAAGTTCTGATTCATATGCTCTGTTCACCAGACATTGCCTCTTCAGATTTCCATTTAGTCTCTTAATGGAAAAAGTTTCCATTCCCTGGAAGACTGTAAAAGGCACCTCCAGTTCTTTGCTCAAAAAGAAAGTTTTGGGAAGATGGAATTATGAAGTGCCTGAAAAATGGTGCAAGGTAGTGGAACAAAACGGTGAATGCGTTGTTCAATAAAGTTAGTGATGAAAATGAAAATGTGTCTTTTATTTTTACTTGAAACACCGAAGGAAGTTTTCAGCTAACCCAATAAAGTTAAAGAAATGGAAACCCATACAATTTTTCCTTGTGATGAGCACTCTTAGGATTTGCTCTTTTAACAACTTTCCTATATAATATAAAACAGTGTTAATTATATTAATCATGTTGTACCTTATATCCCTGGGACTTACTTATCTTATAACTGGAAATTTGTATCTTTTTACTGCTTTTATCCAATTTTCCCACCCACATCTCACCTCTGGTAACCACAAACACAAATTTGATCTCTTTTTCTATGAGTTTATTTTGAAGTATAATTGACCTGCAACATTATGTTAGTCCCTGGTACACAGCATAGTGATTCAATATTTCTATTCTTTTCAAAATGATCATCAGGATAAGTCTAGTTATGATATGTCACCACAGAAAGATATTACATAATTGACTATATTTCCCACACTGTTTCATAACCCTGACATTTATTTTGCAACTAAAAATTTGTGCTTCTTAATTTCCTTCACCAGTTTTCTCTTTCTCTTGCCCCCCTCCCCTCTGTCAACTACCTGTTTTTGCTTTGTATCCATGACTTTGTTTAGTTATGTGTGCTTATTTGTTTTTCAGATTCCACATATAAGTGAATTCATACAGTATTTGTTTACCTCTATCCAGTTTACTTCACAATTAGCATAATATCCTAGGTGCATCCATGTTGTCACAAATGGCAAGATTTCATTCTTTTTTTAAAAAAATTTTATTGGAGTACAGTTGAATTACAATATTGTGTTACTTTCAGGGGTACAGCAAAGTGAGTCAGTTATACATATATGTATATCCACTTTTTAAAGATTCTTTTCCTGTGTAGGCCTTTACAGAATTTTGAGTAGAGTTTCCTGTGCTTTATACAATAGGTTCTTATTAGCGACTTCATTTTCACTTTTCACTTCATGCATTGGAGAAGGTNACTGAAACTCTAAGTCCAGTACTTTGGCCACCTCATGCGAAGAGTTGACTCATTGGAAAAGACTCTGATGCTGGGAGGGATTGGGGCCAGGAGGAGAGGGGGACAACAGAGGATGAGATGGCTGGATGCCATCACTTACTCTATGGACATGAGTCTGAGTGAACTCCGGGAGTTGGTGATGGACAGGGAGACCTGGTGTGCTGCAATTCATGAGGTCACAAAGAGTCAGACATGACTGAGCATCTGAACTGAACTGAACTGAATGTAAGGCTTTGGTACATGGCAGGTGCTTAGTGATTTTTCCTCTCTCCCTTCCCACCTCCACTCTGAAGTGCTCATGGTCATTATGACTATCCAATATCCCTCTCCTGCTCTTATATGATGACTCTGAAGAGGTTCTGTTCTCTAAGCAGCATCATTCCTTCCTCCAAGGATGCCTTCTCTGGGCCCACACTGATGCTCCCCTTTTCACTAAATTCCTTCCAAGCCGTCAAACCAAAGGTGAAATGACAATCACAGAATAGGAGCCAAACACTGACTCAGCAAATCTCAAATGCATTTTCCTGGATGCAAACACTATTAACAGAACAAAATGTTTTGGAACACATTTTCTTTTTCAAAACCCCAGAAATCTCACTTTCTGAAGCCAACTGAAAAAGCTGATGAAAAATCAATGGCATTTGATGGTAAATCTGTCACAATGATAGTGACAGTAGTACATTAACAGTGACTCCTAGATATCGATTCCGCTCTCTTCCTTTCTCTATTATCGCACATCATCTTCATACTAATAACAGATTCTTTTTTCGAAATTAATCTCCAGACAAGGGGAATCAATAGTATTTACCATGTGTAAATTTTCCGGGCCTCTGGAGCCAACATTTCCCATTGCTTAAATCATCTGTAGCAGCAGCATCTCTAGCACATGCTACAAGAGGGGTTTCTGACTATTTAAAATGCCTGCAGATCTGCCCTGGAGCAAGGGCCATACCAATCCAACAAATAACAGCAAAGAAAGAAATTCCATGGCTCCTCATGATGGAAGTATAATTTTCATGTAAAAAGAGGTTTAGGAGAGGCAAAAGGTGCCAGGTAACCAAAGTCTAGAATCACTTCCTGACAGAAAAATCAGACTTACTTCTCCTCCCCAAAACTCACAGAATTTTGGCAAATAGTAGATCTGAAAGAAACATGAGAGGATACCTAGTTCCCTGGGTTCCACTTTAAAAATAAAGAATCATTTTCCCCACTTTTCTGGTGGTCCAGTGGATAAGAATCTGCCTGCCAATGCAGGGGAACACGGGCTTGATCCCTGTCCTAAGAATATTCCACTTGCTGCAGAGCAACTAAGCCCATGCACCGCAACTACTGCAGCTCCCATGTTCCAACTACTGAAGCCTGTGTACCTGGAGCCTGTGCTCCACAAGAGAAGCCACCGCAATGAGAAACCCACACACTGCAACTAAGTGGCCCCCACTCACCACACCTAGAGAAAGCCCATGCACAGCCACGAAGACCCAGTGGCGCAAAAAATAAAAATAAATTATAAAAAATATATTTTTTTTTAATTTAAATGACAGTATTAGGCTGAGGGAGTTGAACTAGGTCAGTGTTTTCCAAATGCCTTAAAACAATATCTTTTATAAAATTTCACATTTTTCTTTAGTGTCATTTAAATAAAAAATATGATAGTGTCCAGAGAAGGCAATAGAAACCCACTCCAGTATTCTTGCCTAGAGAATCCCAGGGAGAGAGAGGTCTGGTGGGCTGCCGTCTATGGAGTTGCACAGAGTCGGACACGACTGAAGCAGCTTAGCAGCAGTAGCAGCAGCAGCATGATAGTATCATAATAACTGTAATGATAGCAAAAACTTACTGAGCATTTACTTGCATGGTTAGTATGGCTAGGCCTGGAAAAGGCAATGGCAACCCACTCCAGTACTCTTGCCTGGAGAATCCCATGGACGGAGGAGCCTGGTAGGCTACAGTCCATGGGGTCGCTGAGTCAGACATGACTGAGCAACTTCACTTTCACTTTTCACTTTCATGCATTGAAGAAGGAAATGGCAACCCACTCCAGTATTCTTGCCTGTAGAATCCCAGGGACGGGGGAGCCTGGTGGGCTGCCATCTTTGGGGTTACATCCTAGGCACTTTACACAAGTATTTCTAATTATTAGAGCAATTCTACATGGTAGCTACATAACATTAAAGTTGCAAAAACAAGACTCATAAATGTCAAATAATCTATGCAAGACTACACAGCAAATCATCGGAAGATCTGAGATTTGAAACCTCATCTGTTTAGCTCCAATAGTATGGCTAGGCCTGGAAAAGGCAATGGCAACCCACTCCAGTACTCTTGCCTGGAGAATCCCATGGACGGAGGAGCCTGGTAGGCTACAGTCCATGGGGTCGCTGAGTCAGACATGACTGAGCAACTTCACTTTCACTTTTCACTTTCATGCATTGAAGAAGGAAATGGCAACCCACTCCAGTATTCTTGCCTGTAGAATCCCAGGGACGGGGGAGCCTGGTGGGCTGCCATCTTTGGGGTTACATCCTAGGCACTTTACACAAGTATTTCTAATTATTAGAGCAATTCTACATGGTAGCTACATAACATTAAAGTTGCAAAAACAAGACTCATAAATGTCAAATAATCTATGCAAGACTACACAGCAAATCATCGGAAGATCTGAGATTTGAAACCTCATCTGTTTAGCTCCAGATCTCCTGACCCGGCAGTTAGTTATAGCAACCATGAGTCTGGCACATCTTTGTACAAACCAAAGATGGTCTTATTAGGAAATAAGGTATTGATACATATGGAGGTAAGTAGTAGTATATGCATAAATATTTAGATAACCAGTGAGTGAAGCATTGGGGTAGTAGGAGTAGGTCCTAAGAAAGATGGAAGAGTTTTGAATAGGAACAAATAAGGGAAGAATATTTCAAATAGAAGTGGATAACCCAAATCACAGACATAGGAACAATGAGACATGGTGGATACTGTGAGGAAATTCTGGAACCATCAGGTTCATGTAATAGAAAAAAGAATAAATGAGATAGAAGAAGAGTATGAGATTGCCTTGGGAAGAAGGTCAATTGTTCAGCCAAGAATTGAGGCTGCAGGGGAGGAATGTGCAACACAGGTTGCAAGGTTAAGAGAAGAGGCAAAGAAGTTCACCAAAGGTTATTTCAACGGCCTCAATATCACCCTATAAGGACCTGAACTCTAGGAGTTGGGGGGGAGGGGAGGAGAGAGCAAATGGAAAAGACACTGTGGAAGAAAATCAGCATAAAATAAAGTAACAGTAGAGACTGGAGGACAAAGGAAAGACACCTGCAGGCACGTCACTTTGATGCTCCTGAGATGAGGATTAGCAACAGTAGCAAATAGTAACATGACAAAGTCTATGAGACTGCCTACTTTGTACAGTGGTTTTCTATTAACAAGTTTCTTTCCTATACACATCTTAGAATGTTTCTGAAATGTTAGCTAACTAGATGTTATTCACATCATTCTAAAATGAGCACTCAGGAGCCCAAGGAGTTTAAGTGACTTGCCCAAGGCTGTGTGATCTTTAGATTTGAAATCCCTGAGAAAGTTTAAGCAATCCATGTGGTAAGATGTTGAGTGTAAGGCCACAGCTTAATCCAAACATCTTGAGCTAAGGATGGAACAAGAGGACCTGGGCACCGTCTGCCCAGAGGAGCTAGTGTTCATCCAAGATCAGGCATCTTGTCCTGAGAATAAACATTTCAGTCCATTTCATCATGTCTGCCTCCCTTGGACTTGTTCAGCAGCCTCTTCACAGGTCTTCCTGCTTCAGTCACTGGCCCCTTCAGCCTACTCTCAATGCAATAGTCCAAACAGGCCTGCAGGAATAAACTAGTTCACTTTGATCCTCTGTTCCAAACCTCTACCAATTTCCCTCTGAGTCCAAACTCTAAGGTCAGCACACAATCTGTCCTGTGACCCCTCCCCTTAGCTTCTATAGGACTCAGTAACCCCATCTCCCCCACCACCACCACACACACACACAGGCCTTCTTGCTGTGATTCAAACCTGCCACACTGGCCCCATCAACAGGATGGTCATTCCCTGTAACAGAGCAGTTTCCCCTGGACCATCCCAGGACTCATGTCTCCACCCTCTTGGTTCTTACCTTATCTGCCCTTTCCTGACTGCTCTCTTAACTAACACCCTTGCTGCCCTTAACAGCTCTATTTTCTCCACCAAATTTGTCTCCATTGTACATATTGTATTGGTTTGGTATCGGTGTGCATTTCCAGAATAATTGCTGAAAGAAAGCAGATTTTTGTCTGTTTTTATTCACCACTATAGAAAAGATTTTAGTTTTTGATCTTTTTTGGTCTCTTTTTTGGTTTTGAGTATCTTGTGCTTTGGTTTTGGGAGTTTTTGTGGGGTTTTTTGTTTTGTTTTTTTTTTTGGTCCGTTTTTTGTCTAGTTTTTGTTTGCTTGTTTGCTTTTGACATACAGTAGGTAGATTCTATAGCACTGTAAAGTAAGTTTGTTCATTTTAGTATCTGATCTGTATAAGACTCAAGTGGTCAGAAAGATCCACCCTTGTTTGTCTCTATGTCAGTAACTGGCACATAATGAGCTACCATGGGCTGTGTACTATGACTCCTAAGCATAACCCAGTTGAGTCTCCTCTTTCACCCACTCCACATGTCATCTGGGGTGAAGCAGGATTGAAAGAAAGGGTATTTGCAATATAGTCACCTACTTGATAACTTGCACATTTGACCTCTCCAAATCTGAGAGACCATGTCAATAAAATGAGGAGAACAGTAGCTTCCCCATGAGCTTGGGAATTGAATGGTTTGTAGCTTAGATATGATAAGACAAATAATATTTTAAATTAGTGTAACCTAGAAGACTCTTGAGAGTCCCTTGGACTGCAAGGAGAACCAACCAGTCCGTTCTGAAGGAGATCAGCCATGGGATTTCTTTGGAAGGAATGATGCTAAAGCTGAAACTCCAGTACTTTGGCCACCTCATGCGAAGACTTGATTCATTGGAAAAGACTCTGATGCTGGGAGGGATTGGGGGCAGGAGGAGAAGGGGAAGACAGAGGATGAGAGGCTGGATGGCATCACTGACATGATGGACGTGAGTCTGGGTAAACTCTGGGAGTTGGTGTTGGACAGGGAGGCCTGACGTGCTGCAATTCATGGGGTCGCAAAGAGTCGGACATGACTGAGCGACTGAACTGAACTGAATTGATAGGGCCTGCACTTTAAACATATACGCAAAATGTCTTTCAGCCAAAACTTTTATGTCACTGACATCCACACAGAATTTAGCCTGAGTTTTGAATTCAATCTGGAAGTTAACATGCTGCATTCCTGCAGGAAACGAAATGCTGTGAGAGGGGAATCTTGCTTAGGTGCTTCTAAATTTGATTTGAAGAGTTCAGAATTTTTAGGATGACATTGCGACATGCAAACATAAGCATACAAGTTCTTTTAAAAAGTCAGATAGAAAGATCTGGTAATCATTTGTTCTCCTGAATTATCAAAGCACCTATGCCTTTTGGAAGAACAGCTCTTAGAAACTTCTTGAGAGACCTTGCTTTCATCAAATGCTTACCGGAGGATAAATTACTCTATTTTAGGCTCCTGATATTTTCAAAGGAAAAGTTAAGGCTCTTTTTTCCCCTTCAGATAACTTTCCTAATTCCTTTGGGCTGAAGATAAGTAGAATCTAATCATTTCTCCTGTGGTATTGTGATTAACTGCTCATGTATTTCAGGCATCTACTTCCTCCAACAGACTACAAGTGCAGTAAGAATATATCTGAGTTTTCCATCTTGGTAAATTTTGTCCCTGATTGTGACATAATTATGTCTGAAGCACCAGACATATTTTTGGTGCTCAATGAATCATTAAGGAAGAAAAGGAGAGAAAGCAGGAAAAGGGGGAAGAGAGAAGAGGAAAAAGTGATGGAGGAAGAAAAATCAGGAGGAATACGGGAGGGTAAGAGGGAAAAAAGATAGAAGAAAAGAGAGGCCAGAGAGGGAGGATTCTACCATAAAACTTAAATGTAGTCATCTTGCAAAGAAAAACTAACTAAGCTATTTTTCATGGTTAGTAACTTACACATGCATTTTGGAAAATCTGCAATGAAGTGAAAAATACTCTCCACCACATCCACCACTGTTGAGATTGAAATAATGTTGCTGCCAGAAGACAAGTTTCAAATGAGGAGCCTTCCTTGGTATTCTGTGAGATTTCCGTCCCTCATCTGAACAAACATCAGTAACACTGACGCATCTGTCCCTGTAGTGGCTTTACATTTCACACTTGTAGAAATGAGACTTTCTAGCTCATTAATTTGCTTATGCAAATACAGCCCCAGAACTAGTTAATCCCCCAAAGTGACTAGTCTGTTTTCATCATATAATGACTTGCATGCCTGGACTTCAGCCTAAACTAGACAGAGACTCCCCATGGCCCACCTCGACTGCTGGAGAGCATCTTCAAGAAAACTAATTTAGTGTGACAGGTCCTCATCATTTCCAGAAAATGACAGAGGACATCATTATTCAATCAGAAGGCAAGGCTGCAGCAGCCAGGTTAACACAGTGATTGATCTACACAGGATCATGGCAAAAATGCTTGAGCTGGCATCCCCAAGACCCACAATCAGATTGGAGTCCCTCATTATATGTCCATAATTCCTTTCTGAAGGCATTTTATAAAGTACTCTCCTTTTACGCATGCATGTGTAATAGCTCTTGTGGCCAAAAAATCTGTCATTACTTAAATATGTTTAACATCCCTGTCCTTTAAAAAGCAGAGAATTTATTGACAAAATAATGACAGCAAGCTTGCTCTTACAGCTCTCACACTGAACACCAACTACCTCTCTACTTTCTGAAGCATGGAGTCCACAGCCCAACCTCCTGAGGATATATTGATAGAAATATTTGTAACATTAGCCTTCTTAAGCGCTGAAAACTACTGGGCCAATTACCTTGAAGCTGTTTGTTACTTACAGCCAATACAGGTATGTGTAGCCATCTTAGAGTGAACATGTGAAAATAAAGAAACCCTGAAAGTAATTGCCCGAGATAGGACAGGCCTCTGTACCTTGTGAATGCCTCTACTCTGATCCTTTTGTTTTCTAGGTCATCTTTCCTTAGAGAAAAGGCACCTGGAGGGCAAAGCAGGGTGTGATTGCGGGTGCTTTTCATTCATCTTCATATCTCTGGTGTTGGTGTACACAGCAGCTGTTTAGGAAATGCTTATTAAAAAAAAGAAATGAGTGAAACTGGAAACTGGACAAAGCAGAGGAAGTGTAATTGATTTGCCACATGGGGCAGCAAACTCTCTGGGCTAAAGTTGGTTGGGCCCTGGAATGGCTGAAATTGCATTTATTGAGTTCTTACTATTTCCCAAGGCACTGGACACGGACTATCTCCCAAATCCCTCACAATACCACCAAAGAGATAAAATCAGACTGGGTAATGGGCTTGCCTAAGATCATACAGCCAGGAAATGGCTCAACCAGGACTGTGGGAATCAAGAGACCACTCCAGCACAGTTTCACACAGCACCCACTTACTGCTAACTTCTTTGTGGTCACAGACAAGCCATTACTTGAAACAAGCCTCATTTTCCACCCTGGTAACATCAGAGTTGGGGGACCAGCTGTTCCCTAATGTCTCATTCCGTTCTGATATTCTATAATCCTATCAATCAAAATTAAGAAACAGTTGCTTTTGAACCAGCCTCTGTGACAGGGAATAAAATAATTGCCCATTTATGGATTTCTCTCATACCAACCAAATAGCCTGCTTTGCAATGTAAAATCTTGAGATTTCTTTTTTAAATCCTTTAGATATTTTTTTAATGAAAGCCAAGAAGGGGAAGCAATGATTTTTTTTTCTTGTCTCTAAAAAGAACTCTGTATGATAGAAACAAAAATATCTCAGCAGAATAGAATGCTATATCCAAGCTATTCTCCAACTCCCAAGAAAGCAGACACTTCCAACAGAAAAAAATCCAGGAGACCTTGTATATAACAGTCTTTTTAGAGCTTTTTCTTGATGTATCAGTTCAGTTCGGTTCAGTCGCTCAGTCGTGTCCAACTCTTTGCGACCCCATGAATCGCAGCACGCCAGGGCTCCCTATCCATCACCAACTCCCGGAGTTCACTCAGACTCAAGTCCATCGAGTCAGTGATCCCATCCAGCCATCTCATCCTCTGTTGTCCCCTTCTCCTCCTGCCCCCAATCCCTCCCAGCATCAGAGTCTTTTCCAATGAGTCAACTCTTCGCGTAAGGTGGCCAAAGTACTGGATAGTTGTCTACAAAAATTCATGAGAGTGGAATAAAACAAAACCATCTCCAGCACCCTTGATGAGTGAGAAAAAAGTTAAATGAGCAATCCCAGTGAGATAACAATTGAGCATTTTGTTGTTGTTCAGTCACTAAGTTGCGTCCAACTCTTTGGGGACTGCATGGACTGTCACCTGCCAGACTCCTCTGTCCACAGGATTTCCCAGGCAAGCATACTGGAGTGGGTTGCTATTTCCTTCTCCAGCAGATCTATCTTCCCAACCCAGGAATAGAATCCACCTGCCAGTGAAGGAGATGGGTTTGTTCCGTGGGTCAGGAAGATTGATCTCCTGGAGAAGGAAACAGCAACCCACTCCAGTATGCTTGCAATTTCCCTGGGAAATCCCGCGGACAGAAGGGCCTGGCAGGCTAAATCCATGGAGTCTCAAAAGAATTAGACACAACTTGGTAATTAAACAACAACAATACATAAAACATTAGACTGTCGTAAGATGTATGTCCCTTGATTCCTTTTTCCTTTTTTTCTTGCTTCTTTCTGGATTAAATTTTTTATGATTCCATACTATATCCTCTGTTGGCTTATTAGATAAAACTGTTTGTTGTGTTATTTACTGTTTGATTTAAGGTATATAATATATATCTTTGACTTATCACAATCTATCTTCAATTTAAGGGAATTCATTCCTTTTACGGAAAAAGCAATGACACCCCACTCCAGTACTCTTGCCTGGAAAATCCCATGGACAGAGGAGCCTGGTGGGCTGCAGCCCACTGGGTCGCAAAGAATCGGACATGACTGAGTGACTTCACTTTCACTTTTCACTTTCATGCATTGGAGAAGGAAATGGCAACCCACTCCAGTGTTCTTGCCTGGAGAATCCCAGGGACGGCAGAGCCTGATGGGCTGCTGTCTATGGGGTCACTCAGAGTCGGACACAACTGAAGCAACTTAGCAACAGCAGCATCCTGTTTAAGAACCTTACAAACTTATACCTCCATTTCTTCTCCCCTGTTGTCATATACTTTACTTCCATTTTAAAAATAAACTCCAAATACATTCTATTACTTTTTTCTCTAAACAGTTGATTCTGAGTTTTAAATTATAAGATAAATATATTTATATTTATCCACTTACCATCTCTAGTGCTTTTCATTCTTTTCTGTAGAGCAAGATTTTCATTTGTTATATTTTTATTATGATTAAAGTACTTCTCTTAAAATTTCTTGTAATGCAGTTTTGCAGGGGCAAATTAGTTTAATTTTTATATAGTTGGAAAAAGAATTTTCCTTTCTTTTTTGAAAGATAACTTTCATTGGATATGGGCTTCCCTGATGGTTCAGCCAGTAAAGAATCTACCTGCAATGCAGGAGACCTAGGTTCTATCCCTAGAGTCAGAAAGATCCCCTGGAGAAGCAAATGGCAACCCTCTCTGGTATTCTTGCCTGGGAAATTCCATGGACAGAGGAGGCTGGTGGGCTACAGTCCATGGAGTTGCAAAGAGCTGGACACAACTGAGCGATAACACTAATACTTCACTGGACATGGAATTCTATCATTTTTTTTTTCTTCTAGTACATATAGCATGCATTGTTTCTCATGATAAATCTACTGTTACTGTTATCTTTATTCCTCTCTATATAAACGCACCCTCTCCCCTGTTCCCAGACCTGCTGTTCTTAATTTTTTCTGTTTAGAGCTGGTTTCAACTTTTTTAGATTATAATTTCCCTTTCTAGATATTTTCAGGGAGAGAAAAGAGTAAGATATTTTTCTCCTGATTATTGTGTTTCTCTTAGCTCCTTTCCTGTCCTTCAGGAACTCCAATTACACATAGATTCCTTCAAGTTGCTCTACAAGTTTTTTCATTTTTTTCATTCTTTGCACATTTCATTTTAAATTGTTTTTATTGTTCCTGACTTTAATTTCATTGTTATTTTCTTCTGCAATATTTAATCACACTTCTTCAGCAGAGATCAAATAAGGCAACACTCTGCCTTCTAGTTTCAGCTCACACACTGTAAACAAATGTCTTTTTTTATGCTATAATTACTGCCACGTTTTTCATAATTTTGTGGGTTTTTTCATAACTTTGCTACTTAAAATGGCCCCCAAACACACCACTGAAATGCAGTCTAGAGTTCCTAAGCACAAGAAAGTTTCAATGTGCCTTACAGAGAAAACACAAGTTATTCAGTTTTTTTTCAGCATGAGTTATTAATGTTAAATGACCAACAGCACTATGAATCAACTGTATACATTAAATAAGATACCTTTGCACAGAAGCACATATAAAATAAAGTTATATATCAATTGGTTGACAAAAATATTGTGATCAGAGTTTCAAAGGAAACTAACCTTGCGTTAACCCTAAGAGCAATGGTTCATTCAATATTTGCTAATTCAACATGCATGGTGATTTCACAGAATATAACTACTATGAATAAAGAGAATTACCTATATTTTAGCTCTGATATAAAGTAAATCAGTGTAGGGCATACTCAATGTTCAGTCATGTCTGATTCTTTGTGATCCTATGGTCTGTAGCCCACCAGGCTCTTCTGTTCATGGAATTCTCCAGGCAAGAATACTGGAGTGAGTTACTATTTCCTTCTCCAGGAGATCTTGCCAACCCAGGGATCACACCCACATCTCTTGCATCTCCTGCATTGGCAGGTGGATCCTTTACACTAAAGTAGATCAATATCCATGTTCTAATAGAGGTTTCCCATGCTGTGCTCAGTTTGGTAAAGAGATGGAATAATTAAAGCTGCACAGATGTAGTTGCGTAAGTGGCAGAGTTGCAACAAGATTAAGTGTCCAGAAAGAAGAACAGGTTGGAAGGGCACTCAGAGTTGTGAACTTACTGCCAGCACCATTGTTTCCCAAAACAGAATGATGCTGTTGACTGGAGGAGAAAACTAATTTCTCTTAACCTTTCCTCACAGGCTCATTTACAGATCCCTTCATAGTTTATCCATTCCATAAATTTTCACTCCATCTTTATGATGTGCCAGACATCATTTGAGCTTAGGAACTAAGAAGACTGAATCTTTGTCCTCCACAGGATCAGAATAAGATGGGAGGAAACAGATGAGCAATATCGCACCATATGGTAAGGGTTAGGAGAGACACATCCCAGGATATCATAGAAGCCAACTTCTGGAGTAGGAAGCTCTTGGGACATATTGGAAGAAGTGAAATTGAAGTTAACACTTGGAGGTTAAGTAGGAGTTTCTAAAGGGAATGGAATTTTGAAGAGTAGCATGTCAAAGATTCTAATCAGAACTAGAAATAGACAAAAGAGATGAGAGTAGAGAGGAAAGCAAAGAAGACCATGCAAGATCTTATATAGCAGGCTAAGGAGTCTGAGCTTTATTCTGTAAACAAACCAGAGCCATCAAAGAGTTTCAAGCAGGAGTGTGACATGGCCAGATCTGCACTTTTGAATGGCCCTTCCAGTTGTTGCGTGGATGATGGATTTACTGAGGAGCAATCTTGTTCAAGCTGGTTTTAGAAAAGGCGAGGAACCAGAGATCAAATTGCCAACATCCACTGGATCATCCAAAAAGCAAGAAAGTTCCATAAAAACATCTACTTCTGCTTTATTAACTATGCCAAAGCCTTTGACTGTGTGGATCACAATAAACTGTGAAAGAGATGGGAATACCAGACCACCTGACCTGCCTCTTGAGAAATCTGTATACAGGTAAGGAAGCAACAGTTAGAACTGGACATGGAACAAACTGGTTCCAAATAGGAAAAGGAGTACTTCAAGGCTGTATATTGTCACTTTGCTTATTTAACTGCTATGAAGAGTACATCATGAGAAATACTGGGCTGGAGGAACCACAAGCTGGAATCAAGATTGCTCGGAGAAATATCAGTCACCTCAGATATGCAGATGAAACCACCCTTATGGCAGAAAGTGAAGAAGAACTAAAGAGCCTCTTGATGAAAGTGAAAGAGGAGAGTGAAAAAGTTGGCTTAAAGCTCAACATTCAGAAAACGAAGATCATGGCATCCGGTCCCATCACTTCATGGGAAATACATGGGGAAACAGTGGAAACAGTGGCTGACTTTATTTTGGGGGGCTCCAAAATCACTGCAGATGGTGACTGCAGCCAGAAATTAAAAAATGCTTACTCTTTAGAAGAAAAGTTGTGATCAACCTAGACAGCATATTCAAAAGCAGAGACATTACTTTGTCAACAAAGGTCTATCTAGTCAAGGCTATGGTTTTTCCAGTGGTCATGGATGAATGTGAGAGACTATAAAGAAAGCTGAGCACCGAAGAATTGATGCTTTTGAACTGTGGTGTTGGAGAAGACTCTTGAGAGTCCCTTGGACTGCAAGGAGATCCAACCAGTCCATCCTAAATGAGATCAGTCCTGGGTGTTCATTGGAAGGACTGATGCTGAAGCTGAAACTCCAATCCTTTGGCCACCTGATGCAAAGAGCTGACTCATTTGAAAAGACCCTGATGCTAGGAAAGATTGAGGGCAGGAGGAGAAGGGGATGGCAGAGGATGAGATGGTTGGATGGCATCACCGACTCTATGGACATGAGTTTGGGTAAACTCCAGGAGTTGGTGATGGACAGGGAGGCCTGGCATGCTGCAGTTCATGGAGTCTCAAAGAGTCAGGCACGACTGAGTGACTGAACTAAACTGACTGACTAATCCTAAAGGCAAAAAGATGAGTTTGGAGATCACTGCAGTAATCAACATGGGGAGATAAGAGTAGCATGGAGTAGGTCAGGGCTGCTCCCCAAATTCCCACCCATTTACCATTGCTTAAGTCACATCAACCACCTAAGACACCCCATACAGATCACTTCCTTCATGCCTTTGTGCTTTGACATGCCATTTTCCCCTTGCCTACATTTTTATTCTCTGGCTTTGTCTGGTTGGAAAGTTCCCCCTCATCCTTAAGTACATCTCTACATTGAACCCTTTGTCCATAGCCTCAGGTCAAGTCAGTCTCTCCCTAATCTCTACTTTCATAGCCCACCTCCACTACAATAACCTTCAAAACTGATAACTACTCAAGCATCTATTTATGAGCTCAACTAGACTGAGATTTGCTTGAGGACAAGGATTACCTCCTATTCATCTCCCAGATGGATGGACACAGGTATTGCTATATGCGTAGATCCACGGCTGTCAGACTTTACAGAGTTCATCAGAGTCACCTGGGGATCCTGTGCAAACACAAATGGATATTCTCCAGAATTTCTGATTCGATAGGTCTGAGATGAAACCTGAGAATTACATTTCTAATAAGTCCCCATGTGGTATTGGTGCTAGCCCAGGGCTACACTTTGAGAACCACTGCTGCAGAGTTCCAGACGTGACTTACTAGATCATAAAAAATCTCCACCATTCCATGTGTCAAGACCTCCACTATGTGCATGCCTGTGTGTGGACATAAGTGGAAATGTGGAGCAAGAAAGTATATGCCTTCCCTTATTTCCAACATATTTATCCTTCAGAAGAAAGGTTGTTAGGTGTAACTGTCATTTTGACCAGTTTAAGTCATTCTGCTGAGAAATGGAATATTTCCTGCCATATCAGTAAACAAGAACATTACAGTCATCAGCAATGGCTCCAACAGGAGCCAGTGAGCCCCAAGGAAGCAGGAAAACAACACCTGCCATCCAGCAGCCACTCCTTATGGTGAGTTCCGAGGAAACTCAGAATGTAAAAACACAGGATGCCAGCCCAGATAACTGAGGCGCATAGCAAGGAATGATTTCAGTGAGCCCAAACTCTTGCATCTTCTCATACATAGAAAAGTGCTAAATTCCTTACCTTGGGATGTCTGGTTTTCTTTAATTCACAATAATCTTGACATTCAGACCACTTGCCCTTTATTGCAAAGCTTCTATATAATCCGGCTCCTCCCCTCACCTCCTTGGAGCAGTTCTGTCAGGGTTACTTGAGGCCCTGCCTCTTAGGCTTGAAGTCCTAAAAATTCCTGCTGAATTAAACATAACTCTCAACTTTTAGGTTGCATGTATTTTTTTTTCAGCCAACACTACTTTAGAAGAGCTATTCCATATACCTTCTACCACATATCACAAACTCACGTATGCTTTAGCTGTACAGACTGCTCTGAATTGCTCACCCATTCGCATGTGACCTCCTATGATTTTTCTCCATTTTCTGCATACAAATAAAACTAATCACACAGAAAAAAACAAATTTAGCCAAAATAATCAAGGAAATGTTATTACTCCTTTTTAAAATTTGAACTCTTTGTCCTTGTTTTTATTACTAAAATGCACAAAGGCTGATAAACTAGGGGGATAAGAAAAGGTCAGAAGGAAGAAATGGACCTCTCTAGGCAATGCCTCCCAAATGACCAAGAACCATCTTGATTTTTTTTTTTTTTGTCTACATGACCCAGTGCTGATCATGCCATCACATCATCAAAGCACTTTTTCTCTATAAAATCTATTCCACTTCATTTTCAGTTAGTTTTCAAACTTCTCTGGGGAAACATGTTCTACTCAGTTCATTTATTTTGTGAAATTCTGCATCACATTTTCTTTTGTTCTCCTTGTAGTCTCCCAGTACCTTCACAGATTCTCTATAAAAAATAATAACAACACCCCCTCCACCATCACACACTAACAGAAATGATTTACATAATCCTTTTTTGTTCTTTACTTGGAACCAATCTTATGAATGTCCCCAAGGCCTAACTATGTAAATAGTTGTGGGGTTTGGGACATGCTTAGTACTCTCATGGTTTCAAACATAATTATTTAAATATCTCCATTATGACATGTTCTCTTGTATTTCTGAGTTTTTCGTTGAACTTAAAATGGTTATAAAGTTAGCAATTATCTTAAGGTAATTTCTATTTACTATGGAGCCTAATTTCCCTTGGGGAGTGGTGGTTCTTATACAGTTGTTTTGATCAATATCCAAACTCTCTTCTCCAGCTTCTTCTAATACAAAGTCACCTTCCACGTATATTATCTTGAGCCCTTTACATTATCTTGAAGACTTTCCAGATTGCACATGAGCTTGCATGCCTGTGTATGTGTGTGTGTGTGTGTGTGTGTACGAAAGAGAAAAAAGAAACATGAATGCTGCAAACTTCTGTATCTGCTTCTCTTTTTGATATATTAGCCCTCAGGGGCAGCTGTGCCACATGGTTGCTAAGCTATGAGGTTTATCATCCTGTGAGGCTTCATTTCAGAAAGAACATAGATTTTTTTTTTACATGATTAGGGTCTGACACCTAAACTGTTTTGAAACATATAATATAGCTAAGAAACTTAAGCCTTAAAATGTCACATGAAGGCAAAGTAATGCATGTGAGCCTGGATTTCAGAACCAAATGGACCCAAGCTTGAAAGATAGCTCTGTCATTCAGGACCTATATGACAGTGGGTAAGCTACAACTTCTGAGTCTGTGTGTTCTTAGACACGCACACACATATGCACACTTACAGTTCTCAAATGTTAAATATTTATACTGTTCTACATTTTTAACACCTGCCACTACACATGTCTTCTATCCTTAATTCATGGATAACATGGTTAGATCAAGTATCGTCATTATTACACAAATATATCAGTGCATATATTATACAAACATATATAAGAATGAATTTGTTTACCATATGATCCAGCAATCCCACACCTGGGCATACATCCAGACAAAACTATAATTCAAAAATATACATGCACCACTAAGTTCACAGAAGCACTATTCACAATAGCCAAGACATGGTAACAATCTAAATGTCCATTGACAAATGCATGGGTAAAGAAGATGTAGTATATATATACAATGGAATACCACTCAGCCATGAAAAAGAATAAGACAATGCCATTTGCAGCAACATGAATGCAACTAGAGATTATCATACTAAGTGAAGTAAATCAGAAAGAAAAAGACAAATATATCACTTATATGTGGAATCTAAAATATGACACAAATAAACTTATCCACAAAACAGACATACAAAATAGACTGCTAGTTGTTGAGGGCAATGGGAGGGGGATGCACTGGCAGTTTGGGGTTAGCAGATGTAAACTGGTAAATATAAGATGGTTAAACAGCAAGTTCCCACTGTATAGCACAGGGAACTATAGTCAATATCTTGTGAGGATAAACCTTAATGGAAAATAATATGAAGAATATATGTGTGTGTGTGTGTGTGTGTGTGTGTGTGTGTGTATGCATGTATAACTGAGTGTTAGTGCAACATTGTATTTCAACTATACCTCAATACAAAAAATAATGACTTCTTACTGTTCATCTACTTTGTACGAGACAATAGACTTTATCTCATGCTATAACAAACTAATAAGGACAGGACAGGTTTTATCCTCCTCAGTCTTTGAGAAAGAAACTAAACTCAGAAAAGTCAGTTAACTCAGACAAAAACACAGACCTAGTGGTGCAGAGCTAAGATGATTCCCGCTTTCACTGCTGTGCCCACAACATGGAGATGACCTGGGTTCAAGTTTAAACTTCTGGTTAAACTCCTGGTCTGGTTAGTTGTGCTATTAAGGAAGGTAATGTAATTTAAATTTCCTCACTAGTTAAATAGGATTAAACATGGTATCATGTTGCCAGGGCTTCTGTAAGGATTAAATACATTAATTCCTCTAAAGCTCTGGCATAGCAGAGGCCTGATAAGTATTATCTCCTCATGATTTTATAGGGCTTCCTGGGCAGCTGAGTAATAAAGAATCTGCCTGCCAATGCAGGAGCTACAGGAGACGTGGGTTCAATCCCTGGATTGGGCAGATCCCCTAAAAGAGGAAATGGCAACCCACTCCACTGTTCTTGCCTGAGATAATCCCATGGGCAGAGGAGCCTGGTGGGCTATAGTCCATGCAGTCACAAAGAGTTGGACTTTGCGACTGAGCATGCAAGCATAGCATTGCATGCAAGCATAGCATGCTTGAGTGATTTTACAAAGTGGAAAGATAAGTTATGTCTTCTGCAGGTCAGAGTGAGTATGATTCATATTGATTTCTAAAAACTCACATTTTTACATGAAGCACACTTCTGTAGATTTCTGACATCCCCTCTGCCCAGAAGAGAGATTAATTAAGGAGCTGCTGATTGCAGATAAGAACTAAGGTGAGGTCATCCAAGCATCCTCCTATCTCCCTTACCTCTCCCTGCCCTGTCATGATGTGGGACTTATCTGGAAAACATAGCAAATAAAATGGGTAATCATCAAAGGATTTTTTAACAGAGAGATACAGAATTGGGCTTTAGAAAATGATTCTCTATCAGAAGGGATTTTGACCACAGAGGGTATTTGGCAAAGGCTGGAAACAGTGTTGGTTGTCATGACCACACTGGCCTCTAGCAGATAGAGCCCTGGGATGCTGTCAGACCTCCTGTACTGCACAGAAGCTTCTCCCACTGCAGCACAGAGTTCTCCAGTTCAAAACTAGTAAAGTGGTGAAGTCAAGAGTTATTAGTCTAAAAGTTGTAGAATAAATGACTTTGTAGAGGAGGGAAAGAAAAGAGGAGAGAACCCAATGATGTGGCTGTTGGCAGTAACCCCAGAAGAAAATGACGATCCTAGGGATACAGATGATAAAATGCAAGAAGACACAAAGACAGGGGTTCCTGACTCAGTGAATGGTTAGCTGTAGTAGGGTTATTACTCAACTTGGGCTCCATAACAAAATATCAAAATGGGGGCTTGAATGACAGAAAGCTATTTTCTCACAGTCTGGAGGCTGGAGGTCAGAGGTCCAAGATCAAGGGTGGGCAGGTTCAGTTTCCTCTGAGGTCTCTCTCCTTGGCCTGCAGACGGCCACCTTCTCACTGAATCCCTGGTGTCTCTCTGTGGGTCTCCCCTTCCTCTTCTTAGGACACCATTCAGATTGGATTAGGACCCACCTGGAACGATTAAGTTATTTTAACTTAATCATTGCTTTAAAGGCCCAGTCTCCACACATAGCCACATTCTGAGACAATGGGAGTTAAGGCTTTAATCCTATGAATGGAGGTGGGGGATGGATGGAACACAGATCAGCCCATAAAAGATGTTTGGTTAAACATTAGTTCTGGTGTAGGCTTGTAAAGAACTTTCCAGATTAAATTAGCATTGGAATCAGCAGACTGAGAAAGCTGTTTGCTTTCCCCAGTGTGAGTGGGCAACATCCAATCCTCTGAGGGTTTGAATAGAACAAAAAGGGGGGAGAAGACTGATTCAGACCTTCCTGCCTGATTGCGTGACCTTGGACATCAACTGCTGTAGGGGGCCCTGCTCTCAGGTCTTTGGACTTGGACTAAATTACACCACCAGCTCTCCTGGGTCTCCAGTGTTCAGACAGCAAACAATGGGACTTCTCAGCCTCCATCACTACATGAACAGACTCCTTATATTAATAAATAAATCTCTTTCTCTATCCATAGATACACTATCAGTCTGTTTCTCTAGAGGACTCTCACACACTGACTTTGCAAAAGCAAAGGACAAGTTATTTGGTTCCTAGTTCCTTCCTTTTCGAAAGGCAAAATCTCTGCTCCTTTGATAAGAACACCTGGATATCAAACTGCCAAGTTCATTCAGATCAAAACATGAGATTAGCTGGGAAGCTTAGAGAATACTCATTCATGTCTATGATCCAAAATGACTTCGTTCAAAATACTAGTGTAACTATATTGGCCCGAACATGATCCAAACCACTAACTACCAAGAGTTGCTGGAGGCTGAGCACACACAGTCCCAGAGTGAGAGCCAAACATGTCTTGCTTTAGGAAGAATTTCTTTACAAAATATATCTAGCTCCTGGCATTCATGGTTTGTTGTCAGCCAAAGTCTGTCCATTGGGAAAACACCCAAAGGCTGTGTCAACAATGAATAAGATCTGAAGTTGCTGATTTATAATTTTGAAAAGAGAAGTCACTTAATCCTACCCTCAGTCTCCTCTCTCTGATCACTTATTCTTGAAAAGTAAAATCACCTTCCCTCTACACTTTCAACTACTTCTTACGTGCTGCTGACTCTCAGATCTTCATCTCAAGCCCGGATAGCTCTACTCAACTCCAGACCCACCCTACCCTCTGTAATCCAACTTTCTACAGGATACACCAATCTGGAAGATGCACAGGCACCCCAAATCCAACAAATCTAGAACTCAGTTCATCTCAGATACAAATGTCAGCATCCAAAATTAGGTCCTCCTTCTCTATGACCAATCTTATTCAGCTGCATGTCTATCTACCCAGGAAACAAAACTTGAAATTTGTGAGCCAGACCAAAACCCTCCCATATCCTCCACCCCCACATAATTGGTGATTAAACCCTGTAGTTTTTACATCTTAATTCAGTACATTCTCATCTCTTGGCAATGTGGTTGCAAAAGCCAGACAACTGGTCTCTCTGCAATTAATCTTGACCCTATCCATTTCTTCCCCTGAACTGTAGCCAGAATGATTCCTCCAAAAATAACACCTATTTTGATTACCTTCAACTTAAAAATTTTCAGGGGATCTCCCAACCTTGTGAAATAAACCTAAACTCCTTTAAACCTAGAAGGTTTCTTGGGATTAGCCTTTTTGCTTCCATTGCCCCTTCTACTTTACTCTCTCATCTATATTCTCTGAAAATCTCCCACAGTCAAGAGTCCCAAGAGTTTATTGTCGTGTTTTTAATTTCTTCTGCAACGAAGAGCTTCTTCCCATTATCTGACTCCTACTCATTCCTCAAGATTCAATCTTAGGAAACAAGTCACACCTGACCCCATGCTGTCTGCTGAGCCCTCCTGCACAGAAACCACTATGTTGTGTGTGTGTTACCACATTTCTGTCCTTCCCACCTGGCGGTGCCTTCCCTGGGCGGCAGAAATCATAACCTATTTCTCTCTGCATCCCCACAGCTCCATAAGCATTGTTTCAGCTTTAGAGAGACAATGTCATTGTTATGACACCCAACTCTGCAGCTGTGAAGTCAGTTATAGCTGCCAAAGTTTAACAAATGGGAAAACAACTCATCCTATGAAATTCCTCCTCTGCTGCCTGGACCAGAAGAAGTCACAATCTGCATTCCATCTGACAGGGTTCCATAAAGTGGAGGTGAGATCACACCATCATCACCTCTTACTGAGGCTAGAAGAGAGGTGACTTTTTCTAAATTTTGATATGTTTGTCATTTATCATTTCCATTAAGTCACTGCTTACTTGGTTGAGATTTCAAAATGTTTTCCTATAACTCACCTCAAGGTTGCTCCCTCACAACAGCATCCTGTGTTGTCAAATGTTGTCAGGATTCTCTGCCTACAGCCATGAAGACTTTTGCCATTCACTCCTTGGAATATTCAACATCTTCATCTACTTCCATCCTACCCCCTGCCCCAGCCCCCTGCCTCTAAGTAGAAAACTCCTCATTTTCCTCAAAAACCTAGTTCATTGATCATAAACTCTGAGAAACCATTCCCTCAATTTTCAAAACTATACTTTTCCTTATGTATGCTTACTGCACAGGACTACATGTATCTGTCTTTCTTTCATATAAGATGATGAGTTATTTGCAGCTAAAGACAGGGATCTATTCATCTTTGGATCCCACTGCTTTATTTGGTAACTAGAGTACAGGAACTCCTAACAAACGTATGTTTGAGTGAATGAATACATGAATTTGTGAGTAAATAATGTGATGGGGTGTGGGGAGAAAGATCCCTGATATATGTAAATATTGGAGGGTTGACACAAACAGGAATTAATATAAGCAATCATCTATTATTTGCAAATATACTCTTATGTTAAATTTATTCTCCAAAGTTATTGCAATTAGGATTGAATAGAGTCTCTGAATGGAAGAAGGAACTGGCAACCCACTCCAGTACTCTTGCTTGGAAAATCCAAGGGATGGAGGACCCTGGTAGGCTACAGTCCATGGGGTCGCACAAAGTCGGACATGACTGAAGCAGCTTAGCAGCAGCAGCAGCAGAGTCTCTGAACTGAATTGAAAAAAAAAAAAAAAAATTGGATTTCCAAGGTTAAATTTCAGCTCTGCAGCTGGCCATGGCTGTGACCAGGGACAAATCAACCTCTCAGGAACCTAATTTCCTCACCAGTGGGATGAGGATGTGAGGCTGAGTATTCATCAGGTGTACTTCCTGCTCTGCACATCTGTAAGCTCATGATGCTACTGTTTTCTCCAGACTCTGCATTTCCCACCCACGTAGCCCACTCGTCCTGTCCCCCGAGCACCCTGTCACCACCTTCCCACACACGCTGCCTCTCACAGCCCCCACTTGTCCTGGCTCCATATGTTTGATGGGATGGATCTCAAAACCCACTCACCCTGTCCTCCAGCACTATAAGTCCTGGTACTCACTTGAAATCTCCTACTTCATGTCTAATGAGCTGTCTTCTCACCTCCAGAAAATTCCTCATGGTATTTTTCTCCCCAAATCTCAGCTTTATCCTGAACCACTTTTTACAATGTCAAAATGCATATGTGCATGTGAGATACATAATAACAACGCTCATCATTAGCATATCCTAATTGTTCAAAATTCTATCTGGCCCCATCATCTCATCTACTTTTCTCAATAACCCTATACTGTAGTTAATATTATTAAACATAATTTGGCAGGAAACTGAGGCTCCACATGTTTATGTGGCTTTCCCAGACTTACAGACTTAGATTATGGAAGAGTAAGGATTTGTTCTCAGGTCATCTGACTCTGGTTTTCATGTTCTTTCCACTCCTCCTAGCATGCCTCTCACAATAGAGATCCTCTATACAGAAGCAGCATGAAAATCTTTACATACTACAAGGAGTAAATGCTGTTTCCTCATTTGCTTTATTTGTGACAGTGTCAGTGTAAGCCCTACAGGAAAAGCATGAAATGGTTTGATGGCCAAACTCCTACAAAGCAGCTGGTGGAGAAAAGTAAGTCCTGGAGCAGCAAGGCCAGTTCATGAGGGTCCCTAGAGGTGACACTCAGGAAGGGGCCACAGAATTAAAAACTCTCTGCCCCTAGGGTCCTGAAGCACAGACCTGTATTCCTGTGAACTTTAAATGTTTCTCTATATTTCAGTCTTTGAACAGGTACATCCTTTGCTTGAATGCCCATTCCTATTATACTTTTTTTACCTAAACAATCCATACTCACACTTTAAGACTAAGGCCAAGTTCAACTCTACAGAGTTTTTCCTGAACAGCCTAGGCTCAACCCTATGCCATGCCTCTCTGCTGTTTCAGTGTAGATTTTTTCCTATACCCTCAAACAATTAACTCAATCTTAACACACTCTACCTAGAAAAAATGTTGGATCCTATAAGAATGCCCCTCCACTTCTCCTCCTACTTCAGATGTCAATCATTAATCCAGATTGTTATTTCACTACTGATTGGCTATAAATTAGAGGTTCCTATGACCCCTCCTACAGTTTGATTAATTTCCTGAAATGCCTCACAAAACTAAGGAAAACATTTATCTATGCCTATCAGCTTAAGTGGCTCAGATGGTAAAAAATCAGGAGATCCAGGTTCAATCCCTGGGTTGGGAAGACCTCTTGGAAAAGGGAATGGCTACCCAGTCCAGTATTCTTGCCTGCAGAATTCCATGGGCGGAGGAGCTTGGTGGGCTACAGTCCATGGAGTCACAAAGAGTTGGACACGACTGAGTGACTAACACTGTCACTTTTTTCACTTTCACCAGCTTATTATAAAAGGATATAACTCAAGAAGAGCCAGGTGGAACAGATGCACTAAGTGAGGCATCATTAATACACGAGAGCATGGAGTTTCCACGTGTGCTAGACATGCCACTCTCCCCAAATCTCCATGTATCCACCAACCCAGATGTCGGAAGCTCTCTGATCCCTGTCCTTTGGGGTTTTAGGAAGGCTTCATCCCATAGGCATGCTTGATTAAATCACTGACCATTGGTGATGGAACTCAATCTCCAGTTCCCCTACCTCCACTGGTCCAGGCCAGGACTGAATGCTCCAAACCTCTAATTACATGATTAATTCCCCTGGCAACCAGACCCCATCCTTAGGTTCCCTAAAGGATTTCCAAAAGTAACCTCATTAACATAAACTCAAAGACACCTTGATCACTCTCTCAGGAAATTCCAAAGATTTCAGGGGCTCTGTACCAGAAACAGAGATGAAGACCATATATATATATATATATATATATATATATTTTTTTTTTTTTTTTCGTTACTGCTTCTGCTGCTGTTGCTAAGTTGCTTCAGTCGTGTCTGACTCTGTGCAACCCCAGAGATGGCAGCCCACCAGGCTCCCCCATCCCTGGGATTCTCCAGGTAAGAACACTGGAGTGGGTTGCCATTTCCTTCTCCAATGCTTGAAAGTGAAAAGTGAAAGTGAAATCACTCAGTCGTGTCCGACTCTTCTGACCCCATGGACTGTAGGCCACCAGGCTCCTCCATCCATGAGATTTTCCAGGCAAGAGTCCTGGAGTGGAGTGCCATCGCCTTCTCCATTTTTCTTACTATAAATCATATCACATCTCTCATAGCTTCATAGTTCTCTCTCTATTGTAACAATCTTCACCCTGTACTGTAAATACAACAGTCTTTTTTCCCCATGGACCCTGTGCCCCTTGAGAGCAGGGACATTTCTTATTCAATTCCATTTCCTCAGCTTCTCTGAGTGCCTGACACATATTAGGTGCTCAGAGCATGTTTGTGACTGAATGAAAGAATCAATGAAAACACGATTTTCTAGAAAAAGCCTGAACCAGAGTTGTTTTCTCTCTCTCTCTCTCTCTCTCTCTCTCTCTGCAAATCCTATTCTGCTTATAGAACACTTCCAACCCCTGAAGGATGAATTTTATGGCCAACATGTTTTCACAGAGACCAACACATCCTCCAAGACTTCTAGGATTTCTAGTTAGCTTTTTTGCAAAAACAGAAAAAAACAATGTTAATAGCAAAAGTTAAAAAAAAAAAAATGCCATCCAATGAACTCTGTATCTATACTAGGCAAAGACAGACTTTGAGACAGATAGATGGAGGAGAATCTGAAATTACCATCTAATCCAAAATAGTCTGATATGGATTGTGAAGAAGCACAAGACACAGAGGGAACTGAGAATTTCAAAGATTTAAACCAGATAAAGAAGCAGAAGATCCTGATAGAACCCATCATAGACAAATGTCTTTCTAGGTAATTTTCCAATAATGAGTGTGTAACAGTTAACATGAGATGTTAGTTAGGATGAGATGGTTGGATGTCATCACTGGCTTGATGGACATGAGTTTGAACAAGCTCTGAGAGTTGGTGATAGACAGGGAAGCCTGGCATGCTGCACTCTATGGGGTTGCAAACAGTGGGACACAACTGAAATGAATAGTTAGCAGCTTTGCCATACTCCAGTGAAAATCACATATTACTAGTTCAGTTCAGTTCAGTTAGTCGTGTCCGACTCTTTGTGACCCCATGAATTGCAGCACACCAGGCCTCCCAGTCCATCACCAACTCCCAGAGTTCACCCAAACTCACGTCCATCAAGTCAGTGATGCCATCCAGCCATCTCTTCCTCTATCGTCCCCTTCTCCTCCTGCCTGCAATTCCTCCCAGCATCAGAGTCTTTTCCAATGAGTCAACTCTTCGCATGAGGCGGCCAAAGTACTGGAGTTTCAGCTTTAGCATCATTCCTTCCAAAGAACACCCAGGACCGATCTCCTTACAGTCCAAGGGACTCTCAAGAGTCTTCTCCAACACCACAGTTCAAAAGCATCAATTCTTCAGCACTCAGCCTTCTTCACAGTCCAACTCTCACATCCATACATGACCACTGGAAAAACCATAGCCTTGACTAAACAGACCTTTGTTGACAAAATAATGTCTCTGTTTTTCAATATGCTATCTAGGTTGGTCATAACTTTCCTTCCAAGGGGTAAGCGTCTTTAAAAAATTTCATGGCTGCAATCACCATCTGCAGTGATTTTGGAGCCCCCCAAAATAAAGTCTGACACTGTTTCCACTGTTTCCCATCTATTTGCCATGAAGTGATGGGACCAGATGCCATGATCTTCATTTTCTGAATGTTGAGCTTTAAGCCAACTTTTTCACTCTCCACTTTCACTTTCATCAAGAGGCTCTTTAGTTCTTCTTAACTTTCTGCCATAAGGGTGGTTTCATCTGCATATCTGAGGTTATTGAGATTCCTCTCTGCAATCTTGATTCTAGCTTGTGTTTCTTCCAGCCCAGCATTTCTCATGATGTACTCTGCACAGAAGTTAAATAAGCAGGGTGACAATATACAGCCTTGAAGTACTCCTTTTCCTATTTGGAATCAGTCTGTTCTATGTCCAGTTCTAACTGTTGCTTCTTGGCCTGCATATAGATTTCTCAGGAGGCAGGTCAGGTGGTTTGGTATTCCCATCTCTTTCAGAATTTTCCACAGTTTATTGTGATCCACACAGTCAAAGGATTACCCTGTGTTGAGATGTTCTTTTGATGAATTTGTGCGGGAGAAAGTGGTCTCTCCGTCCTATTCCTCCGCCATCTTACCCAGTCTCTCCATGAGTTTGTTTTCTATGTCCATGACTCTACTTTTGTTTTGTAAATAAATTTATTTGTATTCATTTTTTAGATTCCATATATAAGTGATATTATATGATACTTGTCTTTCTGTGTCTCACTTCACTCAGTATGACAATCCCTAGGTCCATCCATGTTGCTGTAAATGGCATTATTTTGTTCTTTTTAAAGTGTGAATAATATTCTAAAGCATATACGCACCTCTCGTTTTTCTGTTTGTTTATTGATGGGCACTTAGGTTACTTCCATGTCTTGGCTGTTGTAAATAATGCTACAATGAACACAACGATGCATATATCTTTTTGAATTAGTGACTTAATTTTCCGTGGATATAAATTCAAGATTAGAATTGCTGGGTCATCTATTTTTAATTTTTTGAGGAACGTCTATATTGTTTTTCATAGTGGTTGCACCTTTACCTTCCTAGTGTTAAGTGAAATGAAAGTCGCTCACTTCTGTCTGACTCTTTGTGACCCCATGGAGTATACAGTCCATGGAATTCTCCAGGCCAGAATACTGGAGTGGGTAGCTGTTCCCTTTTCCAGGGCATCTTCCCAACCCAGGGATCGAACCCAGGTCTCCCACATTGCAAGTGAATTCTTTACCAGCTGAGCCACAATACCTTCCCACTAATAGTACACAAACATTGCCTTTTCTCTGTACGCCCATCAGCACTTGTAATTTGTTGCTTTTTGATAATAGTTCTTCTGACAGATGATTCTGACATCTCACTGCAGTTCTGATTTTCATTTCCCTGATGATTAAGGATGTTGAACATCTTTTCTTTCTTTTTCTCTTTTTTGGGGGGGGGCAGACATTCATTTCTCAGTTCTGGAAGTTGGGAGCCCAAGACCAAGGTGTCTGCAGATTCAGTGTCTGGTCAGACCCCTCGTCCTTGTTCACAGCCAGCACTCTTCCTATGTCCCCCATTAGGAGAAGAAAGAGGGAGCTCTCTGAGACCTCCTTTGTAAGGGCACTAATCCCACTAAGGGGGACTGAGCATCTTTTCATGTGCCTATTGGCCATCTATGTCGTCTTTGGAAAAATGTCTATTCAGGTCCTCTGCCCATTTTTAAATCAAGATTTGTTTGTTTGTTATTTATATTGAGTTGTATGGTTCTCTGCATACTTCGGATAGTACCTCCTTATTGGATATACCATTTGCAAATGTCTTCTTCCATTCAGTGGATGGTTTTTTGTTTGTTGACAGTTTCCTTCACTGTGTGAGAGGTTTTCAGTTTGATGTAGTCCCATTATTTCCCTTCAGTTATGCTTCCCTTGAGCTGATGAGACATATCCAAAAATATTGCTAAGAGTAATGTCCAACTGAGTGCCACCTAGTTTTTCTTCTAGAATTTTTATGGTTTCCATCATACATTTAAGTCTTTCATCCATTTTGAATCTATCTTTGTGCATGGTGTGAAAGAATAGCCTATTTTGATTCTTTGGCATGTCACTGTCCAGCTTTTTCCAACACTGCTTATTGAACAGGTTATCCTCTCCTCATTGTATATCTTGCCTCCTCTGTCATAGATTGAAAGTGTGCTCAGTCATGTCCGACTCTGCGACCACATGGACTGTAGCCCACCAGGCTCCTCTGTCCATGGGATTTCCCAGGCAAGAATACTGGCGTGGGTGGCCATGCCCTCCTCCAGGGGATCTTCTTGACCCAGGGATCAAACCCACATCTAAAGTCTCCTGCATCAGCAGGCGGGTTCTTTACTATTAGCGCCACCTGGGAATCCTGTGTTAGACATATGATCATTCTTAATTAGTTGGCATTTTTAGTGAATCTCACTGGGAATATTCAACCTCCTCCAAGTGGAGGAGGTTATTGTGCTCTTACGTGGCCTTTAGAAGGGCACTTTAGGCTCTCTTCTTGTAATGGGGAAGGTAGTCTGTGCCCCGTGATCCAGCAGAAATGAGAATGGGCTCCCCCACTGCGTGTACAGAGGAGGCAAGTTTTTGCTCAAGGCTGAGTGTGGCTTGTGTCCACCTTCCTTAGGAGAGCTTTGGCCAGGATGTGTTGCTCAAAGCCATGGGCCAGCAACCCTCTTGCCCCTGCTTCCTGCCCCTGCCCACTGTCCCTCTCCTTGCCGCTTCCTGCCCCTGCCCGCCATTCCTCTCCCACTGTGAGTTGCTGCACTGAGGATTGCTCGCATGCCTGAAGACATACTCAGTGACTCAGTTGTATTATGTGAACAATTGTGCTCCTGACCACAAACCCATCAGACAGAGTTGGTTCATCTACCCAGAGCCTCCAAATGCTAGTAAAAAGAGGGATTTTGGAGGTTGAAGGATCCCCTCTGTGCCACCTCTAATGAGCACTCCTGTTGCCTCTGGTGGAATATGTCCAGTGATGGGAAAGAAGTCACTCCCTAAAGAAGTTACCCCAAACACTGAGTTGCTAAAAAGTTCTTTGCTGTATTGAGCTTGTTTCTGCCTACTGTGACTTCCAGCCATGGGTCCTGCCCTGTCATCAGGAGCTACCCAGAGTGAGTATGACCCTCCCTACCCACCCTGCCAAGTCCTTCTGAAGCATGGAGTCCATGTGTGAATCCAGGGTGCTGGCCAGACCTTTAGTACCTTCCACCTATCTTGTTCGTTTGTCCCATCACTTTTCCTTCAACCCTTGCCCTGCCCTGCCTACGGCATATACCTAAAGCTGGTCTTACCTACTGCTCAATTATTTAACATGTCAGTCTCAGGCTTCCCTGCCTGGTCTATTCAGAGCTCTTGAGAATAGGAGTCAATTTGTTTCCTTACCTGATGTGTGGGATTTTGTGTTGCTCCCAGCATAGCTTGGGCTTTGAAAGATGAGGAACAGCTCTGGTGAGGCTGCTGAGATGCAGCCTTGTGCTCACCCTCTCATTTGGTGGCAGGGTTAATGGTAAGACGTGGTCTCTGACTCAGTAATTTCTGAAGCTAGGGAACAAAGGGGCAAATGATGTTAGAAGTTTTATTACTTTAAAGAATCTGTGAAAAATTCAGCCTCTTTGAAGACCCAGTGACGCCGCACCATGTATGTGGCCCTGTCCTCATCCCCTAACCAATGGGAGAACGCTGAACTGACGTGATGGCCTCAATCAGGCCAGTTTCATGCGTGAGGAGACTCTTCCCAGACAGCATGCCAGCCATGCATGCATCCCATCAAATATGAGTGGAGCCCAGTAAGAAAGCACGTTTTACAAGAATTTGGTCACGTGTCATCAACATCACCTCAGGACCAAGTGAAAGTGAAAGTGAAGTCGCTCAGTCATGTCCGACTCTTTGTGACCCCATAGAATGTAGCCCAACAGGCTCCTCTGACCAGGGGATTCTCCAGGCAAGAATACTGAGGTGGGTTGCCATTTCCTTCTCCAGGAGATCATCCCAACCCAGGGATCGAACCTGGGTCTCCCGCACTGGAGGCAGACACTTTAACCTCTGAGCCCACCCATGTCACTTTTTGCAGTCAATAATTTTGGGAATGACCTAAGATGTTTTAATGCACGATTATTTTATAATTACTCATATTACTGACTGCGCATCTGTCCATCTCCACCAGACTGTGAGCTCCACACGGATAGGGCCTGCATCTGTCTGGCTCACCAGCGCATTTCCAGGGTTGGCAGGTAAGAGATGCTCAATAGAATCTGTTAACTGACTGGATTTATTAAAGCTGGCCCTGCTTTTATAATCAATCAGTTGATTTTTAAGTGTAAATTGTCTTTTGGGTCTAATTTCAATATTTCTCATATGCGGTTTTAGCTAGAAGTGTATTTTGTAGCTTCTGTGGCAACAGTTTCCTATTCAGGCTTCTTGGGTATTTATGATTCTGGGCCCTTTCTTTAATTCCCACCTCCTGAACTTCAGCCCTATGTGCTTCTAAAAGAATGTTAGAGTCAAGGGCAATGGCACATCCCTTGAATATAATTCTAACACCACATCTCAGTCAAATTATGTTGTTCATATGTCCTCAGTATAGGCAACATCAGTTCTTTCTGGGTGTGCCCTTCATGGTTCTTACAGCTGGGAGAGAGGTTCTCGTCTACGTGCTTTAGGCTGATTCTCTGAAGAGGGGTGGTGGTTTAGTCACTGAGTCGTGTCCGACTCTTTGTGACCCCAAGAACTGTAGCCTGGAAGGCTCCTCTGTCCATGGATTCTCCAGGCAAGAATACTGGAGTGGGTTGCCATGCCCTCCTCCAGGGGATCTTCCCAGCCCAGGGACTGAACCTGAGTCTCCCGCATTACAAGTGGTCTCTAGCGCCTGAGCCACCAGGGAGGGCCTTGAAGAGGGAGGTGGCACTGAATTCTTCCCACTGAGAGGCAGCCTCATCCCCTCCTCCACCTTATGGGATGGGGAAGGGCAACCAGTGAGTCCTTCCTCTTATTGGAAGATGCCCATTCATTTACTTTCCATTCAAAACGTGCTGAATAGGTTCCATGGCTACAGAAATGAAAGAAACAAAATGTACATTCAAAGGTCTCACTATGGAGACAACTCCAAGAAGGGAAAGACAGACCAATACATTGTCCAGTGTAATATGGAATGTTTCAAAAGTATACTATACTCCGAAGCATGCATTTGTTGTTTGGGATTTACTTAAAGTGTCCAGGAGATGTTCTTTGGTGAGAAAATTCCAGAGGGGTCAAAAGTGCAGTTGAATATTGCTGAATATTCATCTCTGATGTTTTGGGTTGACTTCTAGGCCAAGATGGTCAAGTCTGCATTCCAGGACACACAGGCAAAGAACTCATTTAGAACTTGGCCCTCCATACACATTCCATAGTCTTTTCTATATGAAAACAGAGTAGAGTTTTTATAACAGTATTGAAATGAAGTGAAGTCACTCAGTCGTGCCTGACTCTTTGCGACCGCATGGACAGTAGCCTGCACCAAGCTCCTCCGTCCATGGGATTTTCTAGGCAAGAGTACTGGAGTGGGTTGCCATTTCCTTCTCCAGGAACCTTCCTGACCCAGGGATCAAACCCAGGTCTCCCGCATTGTAGACAGACGCTTACCGTCTGAGCCACTAGGGAAGTCCGTTAGTAATAATAGTGTTACTAATAGCCAAAGTTGGAAAGGGCCTAAGTGTCCATTAACAGGAGAATGGGAAAAAGGTGATAGTAAAAATGAAGGGATCGGAACACAATGTTGAGAAAGAAAGAAGCACGTTTCAGAACATGTGCAGTAAGATTGCCAAAAAATCAAGCATAACACTGCTTTAGGGGACACGCATGCATGCCAAGCCGCTTCAGTTGTGTCTGACTCTTTGAGACCCCATGGACTGTAGCCTGCCAGGCTCCTCTGTCCATGGGATTCTTCAGGCAAGAATGCTGGAGGAGGTTGCCATGCCCTTCTCCAGGGGATCTTCCCAACCCAGAGATTGAACCCAGGTCTCCTCTGCCTCCTGCATTGCAGGCAGATTCTTTACCACTGAGCCACCTGGGAAGCCCTTTAGGCTACATACATCCATAGAAAAGGAATAGAGAAATGGATAAGATGGTAAGTTACACATTTTAGGGGTGGAGAACTAGAAACAGGGAGGGCACATGGGGCTTTGGCTCTACTGGGAATGTTTTATTCCTTTTAAGTTCTCTTTCTCTTGCTCAAAGAGCAGGACATTGATCAGGGGAAGGTGCCCTGCCTATTGAGGTGCCATCTGTGTCCCTGAAACTAAGCCAAAAGCAGGCTTGTGAAAGCAGGGACTTGCATGTAGGCTAATAGATTTGCTATGCTGGTAGCAGGTGGTATTATCTGACACTTATGAATAGAATTTTTAAGATTTTATTTGATTGTAGTAGGAACTCTTGACATGGGATCTACCCTCTTAAAACTCTAAGTGTACATACATCATTGACTATTGGTACAATGTTGTACAGCAGGTTTCTATTCTTCCTGTTTAACTGTAACTCCCATTCCTCCTCCTCCAGCCCCTGGCAATCACCATTCTATTCCCTGATTCTTTGACTTTGACTATTTTAGATACCTCGTATTGTTGTTGTTCAGTTGCTAAGTCATGTTGGACTCTCTGTGACCTATGGACTGCAACACGCCAGGCTTCCCTGTCCTTCACCATCTCCCAGAGTTTGCTCAGATCCATGTCCATTGAGTTGGTGATGCTATCCAACCATCTCGTCCTCTGTCACCTCCTTCTCCTTTTGCCTTCAATCTTTCCCAGCATCAGGGTCTTTTCCAATGAGTCAGACATCTCATATAAGTAGAATCATACCTGTGACTGGCACATATTTCATTTAGCATAAATGTCCTCATCCATGTTGTCACTTGTTGCTGAAGCTCCTTTTTAAAAATTAAGGATGGATAGTGTTTCATTACATGTATGTATCACATTTTCTTCATTCATTCATCATCTGTCTGTGGACATTTAGGTTGCTTCCACATTTTGACTACTGCATATGGGGCTGCAATCATGGGAGAGCTACTATCTCTTTGAGGCAGTGATTTCAGTTCTTGTGGGTAAATACCTAGATGTAGGATTGCTGGATCATATGGTAGTTCTATTCTTAGGTTTTTGAGGAATCTCCAAGCTGTTTTCCATGGCAGCTACACCATTTTGCACTCCTACCAGCAAGTGTGCAAGGGTTCAGAGGACTTCCCTGGTGGCCCGATGGCTAAAACTCCCAATGCAAGGGCCCCAGGTTTGATTCCCTGGTTAGGGAACTAGATCCCACATGCTGCAACTAAGAGTTCCCACACCACAGCTGAAGGTCCATATGTCACAAGAAGGAGGGAAGAGCCTGCATGCCTCAACTAAGACCTGCAGCAGCCAAATAAATAAATAATACTTTTTTATAAAGTATGCACGGGTTCAAGTTTTTCCACATTTTCACCAACACTTGTCTTTTGTCTTTATTTCATGACAGCGGGTGTGAGATATCTCATAGTGATTCTGATTCACACTTTCCTGATGTTAGTGACATTGAGCATTTTTTCATACACCTGCTGGCCATTTGCATGTCTTCTTTGGAGAAGTATCTATTCAATCACTAAGCCAATTTAAAAAAATGGATTATTAGTTTGTGTGTATGTGATATTAAGTTTGGGACCTCTTTATGTATTTTGGGGATTAATCCATTGTTAAATAAATGGTTTGCAAATGTTTTCTCCTTTTTGGTAGATTGCCTTACACTCTGTTGGTTGATTGCTTCCTTTGCTGTTTAGAAGTTTTTTAGTTCAGTGTAGTTCCACTCATTTACTTTTTTGATGTTTTTGCCCGTGGCTTTGATTTCATAACCACAAAGTCATTGCTGAGACCAATGTCATGAGGGTTTTCACTTATGCTTTCTTCTAGGAGTTTTATGGTTTCAGGTCTTATGTTTAAGTCCTTAATTCATTTTCAGTTGACCTTTGTGTATGGTGTAAAATCAGGGTCCAGTTTTATTCTTTGCATTGGATATCCAGTTTTCCCAATATCATTTGTTGAAAAGACTTTCTTTCCCCACTGTGTATTGTTGGCAGTCTTTCTAAAGATCAGTTGAGCATAATTGTGGGTGTATTTCTGTGGTCTCTATTCCATTCCATACATCTGTCTTTATGCTAATACCATCCAACCAGTCCATTCGGAAGGAGATCAGCCCTGGGATTTCTTTGGAAGGAATGATGCTAAAGCTGAAACTCCCGTACTTTGGCCACCTCATGCAAAGAGTTGACTCATTGGAAAAGACTCTGATGCTGGGAGGGATTGGGGGCAGAAGGAGAAGGGGACGACTGAGGATGAGATGGCTGGATGGCATCACGGACTCGATGGACGTGAGTCTGAGTGAACTCCGGGAGTTGGTGATGGACAGGGAGGCCTGGCGTGCTGCGATTCATGGGGTCGCAAAGAGTTGGACACGACTGAGCGACTGAACTGAACTGAACTGAATACCAAATGGTTCTGATTACTGTAGCTTTATAATATATTTTGAAACAGAAAGTGTGATGCCTCTAGATTTGTTCTTTCTCAGCATTGATTTGTCTCTTTGCAGTCTTTCATGATTCCATATGAATCATACAATTGTTTTTTTTCTATTTTTATAAAAAATGCTATTAAAATTCAATAGGGTTTGCATTGACTCTGTAGTCACTTTGGGTAGTTGGACAGCTTAACAATATTAAGTCTTCCAATCCACAAACATTGGATGTCTTCCCACTTTTGATATTTTCTTTAATTTCTTTCATTACATTGTACTTCCAGTACTATCTTGAATACAAGTGGCAAAAATAGGCATCCTTGCCTTATTCTTCAGCTTAGAGGGAAAGCTACTTTTTCAACTTTGAGCATGATTTTAGCTGTGGGCTTTTTGTGTGTTTACTGTGTTGAGCCTTTACTGTGTGGAGTTACTGTCCATCTATTCCTAGTTTGTTGAGAGTTTTTATCATGAAAGAGTGTTGAGTGTCAAACACTTTTCTGCATCTATAGATGATTGTGTGATTTTTATTCTTTATTCTATTAAACACATCACATTAATTGATTTTCATATATCAAAGCATTCTTGCATCCAAGGGATAAATCCCACTTGGTCATGGTGTACAATCCTTTTAATGTGCTTTTGGACTTTTTTTGGGTAGTATTTTGTTGAGGATTTTTGCACCTTTATTCATCAGGGATATTGGCCTGTAGTTTTCTTGTGGTGTCTCTGTTTAGTTTAATAAGAGTAATACAGGCATAACATGAGTTTGACAGCATTCTTTCCTCTTCATTTTTACAGCATAGCTTGAGAAGAATGGGCTTTAATTCTTCTTTAAAATGTTAGAATTCACCAGTGAAGCCATCTGATCCTGGGCTTTTCTTTGCTGGAAGATTTTTGATTATTGATTTAATCTCCATACATGTTGTACATCTGTTCAGACTTTCTCTTCATGATTTAGTCCTGGTAGGTTGTATGTTACTAAGAACTTCTCCATTTAAAAAATATTATTCGGTTTGTTGGAGTATCATTTTTTTGTTGCTTGTTTTTTTGGCTGTGCCATGCAGCATGCAGGATCTTAGTTCCCCAGCCAGGGACTGAACCTGTGGCCCGTACGGTGAAAGGCCCGAGTCTTGAGCACTGGACTGCCAGGGAAATCCTACGGTTATTCATAATAGTCTCTCATGTTCCTTCTACTTCTGTGTCATCAGTTGTAATGTCTCTTCTTTCATTTCTGATATTATGAGCTCTCTCTTTTCTTAGTCTAGCTAAAGGCTTGTAAATTTTGTTTATCTTTAAAAAATAAACCTCAACATTTAGTTTTTGTTGGTTTCACCTATTGTTTTTCTCTTTTCTAATTCTTACTTCTGTTCTTATCTGTTATTTCCTTCCTTCTACTAACTTTGGGTTTAGTTTGTTCCTAGTTCCCTGGGATGTAAAGTTAGGAGTCATATTGTTCATTAAAAAACAGCTTTGCTTTCGATACAAGTGAAAATGTTATGAAAATAAGCCTTCTTCGTGATCTGTGATGGGTCCCCTCTGCCTTCCATGCAACTGGATGGGAAAAGCCACAGTTCCTGTATTCAGTCAGCTCGATGGTTCCTACCAGGCGATCACCAGACTGTGGTGTCTTGAAGGAGGTCCTAGGACAGGGGAACATCTAGGAGTGAGGCGGCTGGCCCAGGGAGAAGGAAAAGCCCTGCAGTGATGGCCAGGGCAGCACCATTGCTTCTGGGTAGCAGAAACCTGTCCAAGCTGATGCTGCCTGGTTGACTTCCACCCACAAAAATCTCGGACCTCCTGTGTCTTCCATAAGGGAGGTGATGAAAACACCATTTAGGACCATGCCCCAAACTTCAGGTTGTAATCTCAAAGAAAGGCAATGCCAAAGAATGCTCAAACTGCTGCACAATTGCACTCATCTCACATGCTAGTAAAGTAATGCTCAAAATTCTCCAAGCCAGGCTTCAGCAATATGTGAACCATGAACTTCCAGATGCTCAAGCTGGTTTCAGAAAAGGCAGAGGAACCAGAGATCAAATTGCCAACATCTGCTGGATCATGGAAAAAGCAAGAGAGTTCCAGAAAAACATCTCTTTCTGCTTTATTGACTATGCCAAAGCCTTTGACTGTGTGGATCACAATAAACTGTGGGCAATTCTGAAAGAGATGGGAATACCAGACCACCTGACGTGCCTCTTGAGAAACCTATATGCAGTCAGGAAGCAACAGTTAGAACTGGACATGGAACAACAGACTGGTTCCAAATAGGAAAAGGAGTACGTCAAGGCTGTATATTGTCACCCTGCTTATTTAACTTATATGCAGAGTATATCATGAGAAATGCTGGGCTGGAAGAAGCACAAGCTGAATCAAGATTGCCAGGAGAAATATCAATCACCTCAGATATGCAGATGACACCACCCTTATGGCAGAAAGTGAAGAGGAGCTAAAAAGCCTCTTGATGAAAGTAAAAGAGGAGAGTGAAAAAGTTGGCTTAAAGCTCAACATTCAGAAAACGAAGATCATGGCATCTGGTCTCATCACTTCATGGGAAATAGATGGGGAAACAGTGGAAACAGTGTCAGACTTTATATTTCTGGGCTCTAAAATCACTGTAGATGGTGACTGCAGCCATGAAATTAAAAGACATTTACTCCTTGGAAGGAAAATTATGACCAACCTGGATAGCATATTGAAAAGCAGAGACATTACTTTGTCAACAAAGGTCCGTCTAGTCAAGGCTATGGTTTTTCCTGTGGTCATGTATGGATGTGAGAGTTGGACTGTGAAGAAGAGTGAGCACTGAAGAATTGATGCTTTTGAACTGTGGTGTTGGAGAAGACTCTTGAGAGTCCCTTGGACTGCAAGGAGATCCAACCAGTCCATTATAAAGGAGATCAGCCCTGGGATTTCTTTGGAAGGAATGATGCTGAAGCTGAAACTCCAGTACTTTGGCCACCTCATGTGAAGAGTTGACTCATTGGAAAAGACTCTGATGCTGGGAGGGATTGCAGGCAGGAGGAGAAGGGGACGACAGAGGATGAGATGGCTGGATGGCATCAGCGACTCGATGGACGTGAGTCTGAGTGAACTCCGGGAGATGGTGATGGACAGGGAGGCCTGGCGTGCTGCGATTCATGGGGTCACAAAGAGTTGGACACGACTGAGCGACTGAACTGAACTGAAGAGAAGTTAAGCCCTGCAAGGCCAGCTGCAGTGGGTGGCATTTGGTGTTTGAGTGACCCTGCCCTGATTAGAAGACTCCACTGGGACCAACTGACTGCCATCTTTCTCAGGTTCCCTTATCTAGCCAGTGAGCAGCCGAGGAGAGCACACGCTGCAGGGATCCAGGGGATCTGAGATTCCATGCTAGAACTAAAAGTCTGTGGGGACTTGAGTAGTCATTGATGCAAATGGCCCACCTGAGACCCTGGCAGTGGATGAAGGCTTCACTGGGCAGGCAGTGTTCAGAGCACCTGATCTCCAAGCAAGGCTGAGGCTCTTCTCACTGCCAGGGAAGTTCAGAGAGTAAATGGAAGTGGAAGGAAACCTAGGCTCCAGCTGACAGATAATTTCAGCCTGTCATTTTCTAAATCTTTTTTTTTTTTGGAGTGGGGATACTGATTGAAATAATTTCTATCTATCTCACTTTGCAAATCCCCAAATTAAAAACATGGCAAACATCATCCCATATTACCAAGTCACTGAACATTTCTAAACCTCATCTGAAAAGTAAGAAAACCCACAATGCTGCTAAGTCGCTTCAGCCGTGTCCGACTCTGTGCGACCCCATAGACGGCAGCCCACCAGGCTCCCCCGTCCCTGGGATTCTCCAGGCAAGAACACTGGAGTGGGTTGCCATTTCCTTCTCCAATGCATGAAAGTGAAAAGTGAAAGTGAAGTCGCTCAGTCATGTCCAACTCTTCGCAACCCATCCCAACCCAGGGATAGAACCCAGGTCTCCCACATTGCAGGTGGGTTCTTTACCGTCTGACCCACCAGGGAAGCCCCAGATTGGATGCTGCTGCTGCTAAGTTGCTTCAGTCGTGTCCGACTCTGTGCGACCCCATAGACGGCAGCCCACCAGGCTCCCCCGTCCCTGGGATTCTCCAGGCAAGAACACTGGAGTGGGTTGCCATTTCCTTCTCCAATGCATGAAAGTGAAAAGTGAAAGTGAAGTCGCTCAGTCATGTCAGACTCTTAGCGACCCCATGGACTGCGGCCCACCAGGCTCCTCCGTCCGTGGGATTTTCCAAGCAAGAGTACTGGAGTGGGGTGCCATTGCCGTCTCCAGGAAAACCCACAATACTTTCCTCATAAAATTGCACAACTTAATGGGACAGTTTGGGTTTAGCAGGGGGCCTGAATAAGCCACGTCTGCCACCTGGTGGCGGAATTAGGGAAGTGCAGATTTTGTTCTTCAAGAAGAAAAATAGCTCAGATTGGGTGCTGCTGCTTAGTCGCTCAGTCGTGTCCGACTCTGTGACCCCATGGACTGTAGCCTGCCAGGCTTTTCTGTCCACGGGGATTCTTCAGGCAAGAATACTGGAGGGGGTTGCCGTGCCCTCCTCCAGGGGATCTTCCCAACCCAGGGATAGAACCCAGGTCTCCCACATTGCAGGTGGGTTCTTTACCGTCTGACCCACCAGGGAAGCCCCAGATTGGATGCTGCTGCTGCTAAGTTGCTTCAGTCGTGTCCGACTCTGTGCGACCCCATAGACGGCAGCCCACCAGGCTCCCCAGTCAGCTCCTAAATAGAAGAAATGCAAATATCAGGACACCTCTGACTCCCTGCCTGCCTTCCTGAATGGACCAACTCTGAGAAATTTTTCTGTGTTGATATTGGAGTCCTTTAAAAAGGTGGTTCTTAAAGGTGGTTCTTGAACTATTTCTTGGTCAGATGGACGGTGAACCTACATTGCATCAACCATTTTTTTGAGGTTCCCTATTTTTCTTAGGATTTTAAAGGATGCTGCTTTGAATTGGTAGTTCTCTTCCTGTCTCTCCCTCCTTCCCCACTCCATTTAATATATAATACCTTCTGTTGACTACAGATCCAGGTTTTGTGGTCCCAAAGACTGTACAATCTTAAAGTCATCTTGAAGGAAAGGGATACAAAATAAAAATTGGGCACAAAAGCTAATCTTCACTTGCATAGATATGCCGGGGCTTAGAAAGAGGTCTGTGCAAGCGAAGGGCCCTGAGCTTGAGCTTTGTTACATTTGCAATGGCTCCAGCTTTGCGTGGTTTTCTGGCGGTTCTGTTTTCCGGGTGCAACTAAGCGCTTCTCCAAGATTACTTTGCTCTTCTGCAGTTTATAGAATATACCAGGTTTTATTCACTTTCTAAGATAGACAGCCACTTGCAGACCTTTCTTGATTTTTTCTCTTCCACCCATGGATGAAAAGTGATTTTCTGTCATCACTCTGAGATTGTGACTCACTCTGGACTCATCCTTGCTCCAGCTGGGACCGAGGCCTGAGAGGCTGATGAGTATGTGAAGTGATGCATGGCTGCATTGTATTGTGAGTAATTAAAACATACTCCTATACTCCTGTAACAGACATACAAGTTTCTAGTTTTAAATTTTATAAGTGAGACTGTAGTAAATTTTGCTTTTGAACATGGCTATTTACATACTTACTTATTCATTTATTTTTGCATTTATTTTTCCTTCTTCTAAATGATTTCCTAGAAACAAGAATAAGATTCCAGGATAACTGCTAGGTATCATTAAAATGTTTTTTCCAGTAGAAATTTACTGACTTATAACCGTGGTGTTTCAATACCATGCTGGCCCAGCCACTTCAGGTTCCTTGGGCTTGGGCTCCTGGATGTAAGAAAAATACACTCTATTTCTTCCTTGGTGTAGCCCCTTTTGTTCATGGCAGCAGGCATAGTCTGAAGAAAGGAGCCAGAGGGGCTTCAGGCTCTGGAGAAGGTAGGAGTGTGCCTGGCAATAAGAGGTAGGGGAGGGTAAGTGGAAATGTGGAGTAAATGGAGTGTTCTCAGCCCTCCCCGACCCAGTTCCAGTGAGGCAAATGGGTCCCCTCCCAACATGTGGGGTGTGTGTGTGTGTGTGTGTGTGTATGAGTATGTGTGTTTGTGTGTGTGTGAGTTCAGTCATGTCTGACTCTTTGATACCCCAGGGACTGTAGCCTGCCATGCTCCTCTGTTCATGGGCTTCTCTAGGCAAGTATACTGGAGTGGGTTGTCATTTCCTCCTCCAGGGAACTTCCTGACCCAGGGACTGAACTTGTGTCTCACGTCTCCTTCATTGGCAGACAGGTTCTTTACCACTGCACCAACATATGTGGGGCCCAAGGCAAAAGTTCAAATGGAGGCCCATAAGCATACATTTAAATATATTTTAAAAAGTGAAAGTCATTCAGTCATGTCCAACTCTTTGCGACCCCATGGACTATACAATCCATGGAATTCTCCAGGCCAAAATACTGGAGAAGGTAGCTGTTCCCTTCTCCAGGGGATCTTCCCAACCCAGGGATCGAACCCAGGTCTCCTGCATTGCAGGCAGATTCTTTATCAGTTGAGTCTCAAAGGAAGCCTGAGAATACTGGAATGGATAGCCTAGCCCATCTCCAGTGGATCTTACCAACCCAGGGATCAAACTAGGGTCTCCTGCACTGACTGCACGGAAGGCCACAAATACATTTAAAATTCATAAATCAAACAAAATGTTAAGTAAAATATGCTTTTCCTACTGCAACAAATACACCTCCATAATGACTTGGAAGGACAGATCCGAGTATAGGATTCTGACTCCGTGGAACTCCACAGAGGAAAAGGGCAGCGAGAAGAAAGCTGGCCCAGCCTGCTGGCCGCCACGGCCTACACCCTTCCTCCTCCCACCCCTGAGACACGAACTCCAGAAGCGTGGCCCCTGGATCCTGCACGTCCAAATGCCACCGATACCCTCTGTAAACAGCCCCCCACCATAGTCTCTCCTTAGGCATAGGGGGCAGCAGGGACCGCCCCTAGGGGGATCACCCAGGGAAGAGACGCATGTGGGCACTGGGTATACGTTCAGGGCCATCTGGGCAAGGCCTTGGTGGTTCTGGGTACCTGGAGACCAGTCTCGAGAGGGAGCAGCTTGAGCCCCAGCTATGTGTAACACTTGGTACAATGAACTCCTTGCCCTCCAGGGAGGGGTGGCAGACTGAGGCCCTCTAATGCATGGAGCCTAAGGCCAGGCCCCTCTTGCTCTGGGCTAAGAGATGTACTGGTAAGAACGTCCCTGGATAAAGTAAACTACCCCAGAAAGAGGATCTAAAGATACTCAAGGAAAAAGCCATCTGTCCACAGCTTGTCTGCAGTGAAGCCCACCAGGCAAAGTGCCTCAGTTATACCTCAGAGCTTCCAGTCAGTTTTTAATATGAGTGAACAGCCAAGGATCACAAGTATTAAGGATAAATTCAACTGTAAAAGAAAATGACAGAGAAAGAGAAGGGGGGGGGGGACTCTCAAACATAGACATAGTACAATGAAATGAAAACTTAAAAAAAAATTGGAATCAATGATATAAGAGAAATCCAGAAAAGAAGAATAACATATGGAAAATCAGAAAATAAGAACATGAAACGAATTGCCATTCCAGGTTCGATGCAGGATACAGGATGCTCAGGGCTGGTGCACTGGGATGACCCAGAGGGACGGTATGGGAAGGGAGGTGGGAGGGGTGTTCAGGATGGGGAACACGTGTACACCCATGGCGGATTCATGTCGATGTATGGCAAAACCAATACAATATTGTAAAATAATTAGCCTCCAATTGAAATAAATAAATTTAAATTTTTAAAAAAGAGTTCCTGAAAATTAAAAATGGGAATGCTGAAATTAAGATTTAGGTGAGGGACTTCCTTGGTGGTCCAGTGGTGAGGACTCCACGCTTCCACTGCCTGGAGCTGAGTTCAATCCCTAGTCGGGGACATAAGATCCCACAGCACAGCCAAAATTAAAAAAAAAAAAATTCAGCCAAGGAGAAGGAACATATAGTTGAGAAAAATCTCACAAAATGTAGAACAAAATAATCAAAGAGATGAAGAGGGTGGAAAAGTTAAGAAAATTAGAGGATTGGTTAGTGTCCAATATCCAATTAAGAGGAGTTTCAGAAAGAGCAAGCAGAGAAAACTGTGGAGAGGAAATTATCAAAGACACGATACAAGAACATTTCCACAAATCAAGTAACTGAATCCCTAGGCTAGAAATAGCAATGGAGTCTCAATATGATGGATGAAAATGAACTCACACCAGGGTAATTTATCATGCAATTTCAATATACTGGGAATAATGAGAAGGTTCAAAATCCTCCAGAGAGAGAGAAAATAAAAAGTTACATATATTATACAAAGTAGGTAATCGCCAGACCACATATCTTCTCAATAGCAATAATGAAGCAATGCCTCAAACTGAGTGAAAATCATTTTCAACCTAGAATTGTGTCATGTGTGTTAGACTGTTGCGAAGATGACTGCACGAGTCGCTCAGGCCTCTTTGCAATGTGACTGCTTCTCCCATCAGGGTGTGCTCAGCCGCTCAGCCGTGTCCGACTCTTTGTCACCCCGTGGACTGTAGCCTGCCAGGCTCCTCTGTTCATGGGATTTTCCAGGCAAGAATACTGGAGATGGGTGTCATTTCCTACTCCAAGGGATCTTCCTGACCCAGGGATCGAATTCACGTCTCTTGCGTCTCCTGCATTGGCAGGCAGATTCTTTGCCACTAGCGCTGCCTGGAGTGCAATCTTTTTCTCTGCTCTTTGAATCTAGGCTGGCCTTGACTTTGATAAAAAAACAGTGGTGAAAGTGACACAGCATAAGCTCTGAGCTCAAGGTTCAAGAAACTCTTAAGGTTTTGCTCTTGAACTCTTAGTATGCTACCCTAGAACTGCCAATGGGAAAAAGCCAGGTCTAACTTACCAGATGGAGAAGGCAATGGCACCCCACTCCAGTACTCTTGCCTGGAAAATCCCATGGACGGGGGAGCCTGGTAGGCTGCAGTCCATGGGGTGGCAAAGAGTCGGACACGACTGAAGTGACTTAACAGTAGCAGCAGCAGCAACTTACCAGATGGAGGAGGAGAGAGTCCTTAGCCAATCTACAAGTTCATAGATATATTTTCTATCTTCCAAATTATTGTGGGCAATTGTTTTCTCAATTGTTTTATTGCTACATAACACCCATAACCATATTCCCAGTTTTCAGTAGTAATTTTTTTTACCACTATTTCTAGGACCTGGCTTCTTCACATGATAGTTTCAATTCCATAAGCTCAGAGGGTGAGAACAGATGCTGTGAGGATTCTTGAAGCCTTAGTTTCAGAAGTCACACAGTGCCACTTCCAATGTAGGCTGTCACAGTAAGTTACACAGTGATCCCCATGCAAGGAGTGCGGAAATAGACCCTATATTTTGATGGGGCAAGTGGCAAAGTCACATGGCAAAATGGAGAAAAAAGGGTGGGAAGGGATGTGGCCAACCTTCCCAACAGAAGTACCACAGCAAGGCAAGTGTGAGGCTGTCTGTGTGCTAGTCACCCAGTCGTGTTCCACTCTTTGTGATCCCATGGACCGTAGCCTGCCAGGCTCCTCTGTCCATGGGATTTTCCAGGCAAGAATACTGGAGAGGGTTGCCATTTCCTCCTTCAGGGGAATCTTCCTTACCAGGGATCAAACCCAGATCTCCAGCATTACAGGCAAATACTTTACCATTTGAGCTACCAAAGAATAAAAATTACTTTTAGAGATGAAAGTTTCAAAAATTTACATTTTCTCAGAAAGCTACTGGGCCATATAGTTAAAAAAAATTGCAAGTGTAAACCAAGAAAGAATATGACATTTGATCTGAGAATCAGGGGCATCCCACACACGAGGGATGCCAAGGAAATTCTGGGTAGGAAAGGGCTGGGAGGAGCAGGAGGATGGAGGATGGCCAGAGGGGTGTTTCTGAGAGGGGTGTCCTAGGGCTAAAATATAGCATTGGGAAATTATTTGATATTATTGAAAGAGGCATTTTCAGAGCTGTTTCAGGATATGAGATCTAACAGCCTGCTCAAGAAAAAAATAACTGGAAAAAAATGAGGCAAATATTAACTTCAGAAAAAAACCAAAAAGGTGTTCAGAAAGGTCATCTAATCATGTGAACCACTTGGCATAAAAGTGAACAGTAATAACACAACCATTACTTTAAAAATCGTGAGGACTCCCCTGGTGGTGGAATGGATAAGAATCCCCCGGCCAATGCAGGGGACACGGGTTTGATCCCTGGTCTGGGAAGATTCCATGTGCTGCAGAGCAACTAAGCCCTCCCACCACAACTACGGAGCCTGTGTGCTGCAACAACTGAAGTGGGTGGGCCTAGAGCCTGTGCTCCAAAACGAGAGAAGCCACTGCAAGAAGAAGCTGCTCACTGCAACTAGAGAAAGCCCATACCAAGCAACAAAGAGGCAGGTGCAGCCAAAAATAAATAAATAAAAATTGTTATTGCTGTTTACTCAATAAGTCATGTTTTACTCTTTTGTGACCACATGGACTGTAGCCTGTAGACTCCTCTGTCCATGGGATTTTCCTGGCAAGAATACTCGCATTGCAGGCCGATTCTTTACCAATGAACTACCAGGGAAGCCCCAGATAAAAATCAATAATAAATAAAAAGATTAAAAAAAATCAGAATAAAAATTTAACTAAAATTGTGATAAAACTATATTGGGATGATGGAGAAAGGAAGTCTGTAACGTAGCATGATATAAAATTAGTTGATCAAAATAGAGCATTGTTCTTATTATTTAAAAGTGAGTGCCTCTGGGAAGTGAGAAGGGATGTAGGCGGTGATCATGAAACAGGGGGCTGGTATTTTCTGTTATAACTCTTGACCTTTTAAACTACGAGAAGTTAAAACAGAATGATTTCAAAAAATACGTTGAGAAAAAAAGTTGGCTGTTAATCAGAGGAAAATATTATTGCTAAGAGCAGTTTCAAGTGAGTTGTCAGGGCAGAAATCCTCAAAAGAATTGAGGATGGCCTCTATGATTAAAGTTTTTGAAAGTTTCATTTTAGGTGCCAGTTCTTATTTGAAGTTTTAAAACTAAAATTGAGTAAGACAAATTCCAATCCTTTAAAGTCTTATGGTTTAGAAGAGCAGGCTACCAGTAAGCAAGTATTTTCAATGCAACATGAAAAGAGCTTCCATAGCCACAGTAGAAAGTAATCTGAGACCACAAAGGAAAGCGATACCATCCTTGTTTGGGGGTGAAGTTAGAGATGTCTCTCTAGAAGTTAGAGATGTCTCTCTAGAAGAGCTGATCTCAGAAATGTGTGTTGGAGGGTAAGGGGGTTCAGCTGGCTGTCTAGAGAGGTAAGAGGAGCTTGCCAGGTTGAGAAGCTCACATGAAAAATCTCAGCACGTTTCAGTCAGTTCAGTCACTCAGTCGTGTCCGATTCTTTGCAACCCCTGGACTGCAGCAAGCCAGGCTTTCCTGTCCATCACCAACTCCTGGAGCTTGGTGATACTATCTCCAACCATCACATCCTTTGCCATCCCCTTCCCTCCTGCCTTCAATCTTTCCCAGCATCAGGGTCGTTTCAAATGAGTCAGTTCTTCCCATCAGGTGGCTAAAGTATTGGAATTTCAGCTTCATCATTAGTCCTTCCAATGAATATTCAGGACTGATCTCCTTTAGGATGACTGATTGTATCTCCTTGCAATCCAAGGGGCTCTCAAGTAGTCTTCAACACCACAGTTCAAAAGCATCAATTCTTCGGCACTCAGCTTTCTTTATATGCTCAGCTTTCAGCATGTTTGGGAAAGGGTAATAATTCAACGTGGCAAGGATGTGAAGGAGTAAGTCTGGAGTGGTAAATTGGAGCAGATCTTAGATGGTCTTGTGGGTCATGCTAAGGGGGTTTGGCACGTAAGGATTTTTCCCTGAGATATGACACATCCATGAAATTAAAAGACACTTACTCCTTGGAAGAAAAGTTATGACCAACCTAGATAGCACATTCAAAAGCAGAGACATTACTTTGCCAACTAAGGTCTAGTCAAGGCTATGCTTTTTCCAGTGGTCATGTATGGATGTGAGAGTTGGATTGTGAAGAGAGCTGAGAGCTGAAGAATTGATGCTTTTGAACTGTGGTGTTGGAGAAGACTCTTGAGAGTCCCTTGGCTGCAAGGAGATCCAACCAGTCCATTCTGAAGATCAGCCCTGGGATTTCTTTGGAAGGAATGATGCTGAAGCTGAAACTCCAGTACTTTGACCACCTCATGCGAAGAGTTGACTCACTGGAAAAGACTCTGATGCTGGGAGGGACTGGGGGCAGGAGGAGAAGAGGACGACAGAGGATGAGATGGCTGGATGGCGTCACTAACTCGATGGACGTGAGTCTGAGTGAACTCGAGGAGTTGATGATGGACACGGAGGCCTGGCCTGCTGTGATTCATGGGGTCACAAAGAGTCGGACGTGACTGAGCGACTGAACTGAACTGAATGTATGTCTTTGAAAGATCACTGTTTCTGAGACATTCGTGGAAGCTCCAATGTAGGATGCAAGACTGGGATGGGAGACACATTGGAAGACTAGCCTAGGAAGTGAGGGCTAGACAGAGGGAGAGTTGAGAAATATTTCAAAGGCTGATTCAGTGACAGGTCATAGTGACCAATTGGAGGATACAGGACCCAAAGATGTCTCTGACGTTTCACTCATTCATCAGAATCTATGGTGTGCCTTTTCTGTGCTAGGCACTCTGCCAGGCACTGGGGTGGTGGTGTATAGGGTTGAATACCAGATGCTCCCTGCCCCATACATTGGTTTTCAGTTTAGTGGGAGCACAGATATATATTAACAGAAACTGTAGTTGTGATGCTCTATTTTTTCAAGGAGAACAGAGCCCAGAGGAAGTGAGAAGAGCTGATGAAGTGGGAGATGAACTTAGAATGGGTAGAACTAACGAAGCTGAGAGAAAAGTTTGAAAAAAGCGTGGTCCATGGTGACAGATGCTGCTGAGAAAGTGGATAGCAAGGCTGATGTGTCCCCCTAATGAGGCAACAAGGATGGCATTAATGGTCTCAGAATAGCAGGGAGGGCTGTCCATCAGATGTTTTGGGGTGTGGAGCAAAGAGGTGGTGACGATGCTGAGAAATGAATATAGCTCTTGCTTTCAGAAGCTGATCAGGAAGTGAAGAGGAGAAAGCCACGGAGAGGCAGCCTTCATAAAGATGTAGTTTTTAAGACAAAACACTTGAATATTTATGCTCATCAGGACCAGCTGTATAATTTGTGGATCCCAATGCAGAATGAAAATTCCAATCCTCTTGTTAAATCATTATGAATTTAAGGACCACAATAGCAGAGCATGAAACCAGTGCAGGGCTCTTCTAAGAGCTGGGATCTGTACGATTAGCCCAGGTTGTGTGCCAGGAGGCCAGTCCTGACTCTCAAGGGGAAGGAGCCCAGGAAGGCAGGAAGAAGGCTAGAGTGACACAGGCTGACCCCAGAGGAGACAGGAAGGGACTCAGGATCCAGATGGAAGTAGAGCCTTGAGCAAGAAGCAAGCCAGGGCTTTAGTCATCTCTTGAGATGGAGGAGATAGAGGATGGACATAGAAGATGGTGAGGAGGGGAGTGGGAGGGGGAGGACTTCACCCTGGAGCGATGATCTTCTTTTTTGAATAATCTGTAGATGAAGCAGCAGAAGCTTGTGGCAGCCTGAGATGAAGGGAGGGCCACACTGAGCAGTGCTGAGAAACCTGGGGGGAGCAGGGTGGGTCATTAGGAGTGGCTGCTGCCAGCGATGGATGGGTGGGAACATTCTAGGGACCTGCTAGGTGAGGCCAAGAAAGCGATACAGCATGGAGGTCACTGATGGGCTGGGATTTATGTTGGGACAGAGGTGAGAAATGGGGCGGCTAGAAAGAATGGGGGCCTCCCTCACTGCGGAGAAATGAAAATGGTGATGAAATGGGAGGGTAGGAGGCAGGGGTTCAAAGGGGATGGGATTTTAGCCTCTACCCAAGAGCTGATGGTGAGGTTGATGTACTGGCCTGTCTAAAGGACTCGTGCAGAGAGAACTAGCTCTGCAGGAATGAGCAGGTGTCACGGATCATGGTTATTTTAAGAACAGGCGTAAGCCTGCACGTGCGATGGGGAGGGTCCACGGAAACAGAAGGTCACAGGTGAGTGTGAAGAGGCTAAGCGTGGGACGCGGGGTTTCTCCCCTTGAAGCCAGAAGGGGAACCACATGTCACAAAGTCGGCTTGTTTAGACGCGGATGTTGAGAGCCACTGAGTTTATTCCACAAGACCTGCACGAGGCACGAGGGTACCCGCGACCTTGGCCATAGCCTGGGAATGGAGAGAACCGGGAGTTCTTATTGGAAACGAAGGGGGTCACCCTCGAGCAGCGAGAAGCCTCGAGGCGCGGGGCAGGCCGAGGCGGGCAGGCTGCAAACCTTCCCTCCAAGTCCCTCCGTGCCCGGTGGGTCCCTCGCTCGCCGCGGCCTCCCTGCAATTCGGTGACCCCGCCGGAAGCGCCCCTGCGGCCCCTCTGGCTCCATCTAGGGCTTTCGGAGACCTCACTGGCCAAGAGGCCGCTGGAGATGCGGAGGAGTAACCAGCACGCGCAGCCCCCGAGGCCTCCCGCCTTGCGCCCTCCTGGGCTTGTTTCTTAAGAACCGCTGCCAGGGATCCCCGGTTCACCCTCCTCCTTCTAGGCTTCCTTCTCTCCGAGGGAAACCTCCCCGGAACCCTGCCCAGGGTTCCAGGTGGCTGCCACTACCCCGCTTGCTTTCTTGCTTGTCGAGGTGGGGTGGGGCGGGGGGCTTCCTCGTCTCCCGGTGCCCAGCTGGGGCTTTCCGAATCCAGGCAGCAGGAGCCTGGCCGCCGCCTTCATCTGGAAAGAGTTAAGCCTGCTTTCAGATGGATAAGCTGCCCGAGAACGGCTGTGCCCCAACCCGCCGCACACCTCGGTTCCCTTAACTCCGAGGGGTGCAGCTCGGCCTGGGCGCCCCAGGCGGCGGGGTGCACGTGCTGCCACGGGCCCGGGCGGCGTCCGCGCTGCAGGGTCTGCCCGCGGAG